>JAPJBO010000887.1:0-93994 GCA_030068145.1 Diplonema papillatum
GCCTAGGCTGCAGTAAAAGTTCCGCCAGACAGAACAGAACAGAATTTTACCTCGACATGGAGCCCTTTCCAATGGACGACACCGTCATCATTGCCGGGGACCTCAACACCCACCACCCGGACTGGTCCCACGGGGCTATCAACGCGGGCGGACGCAACTTGAAGGACTGGCTTGTCGAAGTGTCGGCGATGGTTTGCAACAACCCCGCGGTGCACACGATGCTGCCGAGGCCGGGTATTCGGGACTCTTCCCCCGATGTAGTCATCACTTCCCGCACTCCCGGTCTCGTCCTGAACTGGAGGAGACTAGACTCATGGAAGTCCGATCATTATCCGATCGCCTTCGAAGTTCCGAGGGGGTACAGGCAGCCTCGCGCCCCTCGGCCCAAATGGTTTTCCTGGAAACGAGCAGACTGGGAAGAGATGATGATCCGGTTAGAGGCTGAGAGCGCAGCCCTTCTCGCCAACAGACCGGCGACCAACACCCAGTTCGCCAAACGCATCGCTTCCTGTTTCCGCCGGGCCATTCACGATTTTGTGCCTAAACACACCCAGGGTCGCCGCGCGTACAAAGCCTGGTGGACCCCGGAGCTCACTATCCTGGAACGCGAAAAAGCCACCGCGTTTGCTGAGTTGCAGGCAGAACCCGACTCTCCGGACAAGATCTGCGCACATCTCGAAAAGTTGTCCCAATTCAGCGAGGCTGCCACGCGGGCTAAGACCAGCCACTGGGATAAGATTGCCGTCCGGATCAACCGATGCACTGGTGTAGCTCTCCTTTTCCGCCAGGTGCGGATGCTAGACGGCAGGGGAGGGCAGCACCAATCCATTCCCCCGCTGTGGAACGGCAAGGCTTTCTGTGTCGACGCCAAAGGCAAAGCCGAGCTCTTCGGTCGGCACCTCGAGGCCGTATGTGGGGGCGCTAGCGCAGTCCCCTCCCACCGATGGGCCCCGAAAAAGCGCCCATCCGACGACGACATTGGCTGCGGGCCTATATCCGAGGATGAGCTCGATCGTGCCCTGAAGGACCTCGACCCGAAGACGTCCCTTGACCCGGACGGCATCTGTTCTGAGTTCCTGTCGAGGCTGGACGGAGGAGCCAAGCGTCTGGTCCTCGAGCTCCTCAACATTTCTTGGGATGAGGGGTTCGTCCCGGACTCCTGGCGTGATGCCCATGTCATTCCCGCCG
This sequence comes from Diplonema papillatum, assembly GCA_030068145.1. NCBI lineage: Eukaryota > Euglenozoa > Diplonemea > Diplonemida > Diplonemidae > Diplonema > Diplonema papillatum. The sequence continues at coordinate 1,189 of JAPJBO010000887.1, forward strand.
CGAAGCCAGGCAGGGACCACTCCCTACCCGAGGGTTACCGCCCGATCTCTCTGACGAGCGTTACCTCTAAGCTGATGGAGGTGATTGTCAAGAACCGGCTGGTCTTTCTGACGGAGAACGACAGTGTAACGCAGGTCCTACCTTTCTGTACTCGGCAGGGCGGCTTCCGTAGACAACGCGGAACCGAGGAGCAGCTCTACTCCATCGTGACAACGATTGACTGCGCCGGACCGACCTTCCGACGTGTCTGCCTTCTCTCGTTCGATCTGGCAAACGCCTTCGACACCGTCGACCACGCACTCCTGCTCGACGCAATGCAGAGTAAGGGTGTCCCTCCTAAGTTCCTTGTGTGGCTCGAGTCCTTTTTGCGAAACAGGAAGGCGGCTTTCAAAGTCGATGGTGCTACCGGCGAAAAGTTCCACCTGAAGCACGGCGTACCCCAGGGAACCGTCCTCGGGCCGGTTCTCTTCCTGTACCACATTGACGACCTCGGCACCTCGCTTGAGGCTCTCAACAAGCGTATCGTTGCTGATTCTGAGAGTCGATCCTGGATCAACTTCTCGCTCTTTGCCGACGATGATGGCGTCGTCGTCTCATCCCCGTCCCACTTTCAACTTGAGAAGTACACGCAGGAGGTTGTGGATGTGGTCGAGGAGTGGACGTTCAAAGCCAAGATGCACCTGTCTAAACTGAAGACAGAGGGCGTCCTCTTCCGGGATCCGGGTGCCCCTGAGCCCTATCCTGTCACGACGAGATTCAACGCCACAGCGGTCGATGTTCTGGTCCCTGACGACTACGTGATAGCGTTGAAGTCTAGGTCGACCTGGAAGTTCCTGGAACCGGACGAGCACTCACCCTGGCACCAACACCACGGCAAGCTGATCGTCTCAGTCGACGAGAAAAATGGCGGCGACAAGGACGCCACCAAAAACCGCCTGGTGACCATCCGAGTAGCCGACGCCCTACGCTGGGTCGACAAGACCAAGCTCCTTGGCCTGGTCATAGACTCGGAGCTCACGTTCGTCCCCCACATGCAACGCGTCGTCGACAAGTTTTCTTTGAAGATGAACTTCCTGCGTCACCTTTCCGGAAAGTCGTTCGGATGTAACTCGTGTACGCTGCGCACGCTGTATCTGACGTACGTCCTGCCGACGTATACGTACGCCCTGTCGGTCTACGGCCCATACCTCCTTCGGTCCACATCCCCCCTGGTCACGACGCTCGAGCGGCTGCACCGGCGCGCCCAGGTCATTCTCCTCGGGTGCAGAAAGAACACCTCGGATTTTTCGGCGCAACAGGAATCCGGGATTCTGCCGCTCCGAGCGATAGCGAATCTCCGTGTCGCCGCTCTGCGTGAGAGGATGCGACTCCGGAGCACGCTCTGGCAGAACGACCTCGCCATGAACACGACTCTGAGGCGCAGCTACGACGCCCTGTGCGAGAAGGCCGGAACGGTTGAGTGCAAACGAGAGGCATTCGTATTCAACCCGTTTGCCCCGTGGACGCCGAGTCCCAAAGTGACGATCGTCGCCACCCTGCCGGGGAAGAAGGGCGATTCGGCTGCTGAGAAGAGGCGCATTGTCGAAAGCCGGCTGAACCGGCTCGAGCCGCCGGACTGCTCAGCGTGGATAGACGGCTCGGTGCTCGACGGTGCCCCCCCGCCCCAGCCGCCGCCCTCGATAGCCGACAGGTGGGACGAGCGACATCGCCCTTGGTTGAAACGCTATGCGGACAAAACAGCGTGGGGCGGTGCCGGTTTGTACTTCGAGTTCGAACCGTCGATCACGCCCAGCCTGCGCGACGTCGCGGACTTGAAGACAGCCACCGGAAATCGGCACACGACTTCCCGATCAAGCCCGGTAGGCAAGCACGTCCACAGCTACCGCGCGGAACAGGTCGCCCTTTACTCGGCCCTTGTGTTTCTCCGACAACATCTCGCCCCGACGTCCCGCCCACTCCACATCCTCGTCCTGAGCGACTCCCAGTCGTTTCTAAAAACTCTCAGCGCCGGCCCCCATTCACAAGTCGAACCACTGGCGATAGAGTGCTGGACAATCCTGTCGGAAATGGAGGCGAGGGGATACGACGTCACCTTGCACTTCGTGTACGGGCACTGCGGGCTGGAAGGCAACGACGCGGCGGACGTGCTGGCCAAAGCTGCAGCTCTCGGGTACCGACGGGCCGCCGGAGCCTCTTCCTCGGATCACCCCGAGCCCTTCCCCCTAACCGTCGCTGGTGCAGTCTGCCGCTATCGGACGTATCTGCGGCTGAACAGCAGCGAGGCAGGTGCCAAGGAAGCATTCGAGCGCGCGGACGGCCACGGGAACCTCTCGCCGTTTGCCCGGATTGTTCATGGCCGGCCGATCCCCCGACGCCGTCATCTCACGCCGAGGGCTGAACGCGAAGTGCGCCAGCTGAGGACCGGGCACCACCGCCTGATCATGACGCTGTACGCCACGGACTGGCGCTCCTTCAGCGAGGCCGAGTTGCAGTCCCATTTCCTCCCGTGTCCGGTCTGCGGGGTCCGCTCTACCAGCCCCCTGCTGCACTTGTTCGTACACTGCCGTGACCTAATAACGGCACCCTTGAGGGCGGCGATGCGACATGATATCACGAGGCGGATCAAAAAGGACCCAGGCGGTCCGATCGAATCCCTCTGGTACTACCTGTTCGTCCATCCCGAGCACGCCCTGTTCTACCTCCAGAGAGCTGGCGCCCTCCCACCCTTCCAAGTCCTTGTGGAGTCTGACAAGGACGAAGCCCCCCCGAACCACGAGTACGGGCTCGTGCCCATCATGTGAGGCAACGTCACCCGTCCACGCAGCGGCTGCAGTCCGAGGCAGGGGATCGCCGGGGCCTGGGTACTCTCGCGCCGGCCATCCTGAACCCGTCACCTGCCACGGTGCTCTCGCAGTTCGCAGCACGTCGCCGTCGACGCCGGACGACGCCGCACCGCCCCGCGCAGCCCGACTGAGGCTCCGCGTCCAGCGCGCGCTTCGTACGCATCGCCAGAAGAGGACGCAGGCTAACCGCTGAGCGAAATGTGCACTCGTCTTATTTTCTTAATTGGTACAAACGTGCACTCGTCTTATTTCACAAGACTCTTGTCGAGAGCGTACAGTTCAGTCTGCTGCGCTCCAGTAGCACCACTCGGAACCCGGCTGGAAGGCCCTAAAGGGGAGTAGTCGGTGCCAGCACTTTATTGTTGTCCATCCCCACCCGGACTCCTCCGTCAACGAGTCCCAACAAACAACATCAATCGGTAACCCCCCCCTCGTCCCTACCCCAGCTCGCAGCCGGAACAGCTCGGTGAGGACACTCAGCGCGTCGTTGCAAAGGTTCGTCGCGAATTGAACGCCAACACGGCAACGAGTTCAGCACGAGCAAAAGCACGACGAGCAAAGCGCAGTGCCGCTCGAAACCACGGAGCAAGTCGTAGCGCAGGCAGAACCCGAGTGACAAAGCCGTCCACAGCCCAGACTCCGGTCAGGGCCAAACACACCCACGACGGTCCTCGAGGGCATGCCAAGCTAACGAAACACCTCTTTTTCGTCACAACTTTATCACAAGACCCCCGTATCCCCCCTCGTCCCTTCCCCAGCTCGCAGCTGGAACAGCTCGGTGAGGGCACTCAGCGCGTCGTTGCAAAGGTTCGTCGCGTATTGAACGCCAACACGGCAACGAGTTCAGCACGAGCAAAAGCACGACGAGCAAAGCGCAGTGCCGCTCGAAACCACGGAGCAAGTCGTAGCGCAGGCAGAACCCGAGCGACAAAGCCGTCAACAGCCCAGACTCCGGTCAGGGCCAAACACACCCACGACGGTCCTCGAGGACAAGCCAAGCCAACGAAACTCTTTTTCGTCACAATTTTATCAACCGCCCCCCCCCCCCACTCCCTCCTAACCCCTAACCTGTGGACCTGTCACTCGTGCGCGTGTCTCTTGGCGCAAATAGGCTAGTAACGCCTGACCTGTTCCAGACGCGGCTCTTCTGAGCAGCGGATGGACGGTGCTTGTTTTTCATTCATTCATTCATTCAATTTTTTTTTTTTTTTTTCGGGCCACCAGGGCACCTTACTCCACTCCTCTGAGGTCCCCTGATGGGGATGGTTGGGAGACCATACAATCAAGTATGGAAGCCATCCTTTACTGCGGAGCAATTTCCGCTAGCAGTACAAGTACTGTGTGAACTAGAGCTTTCATCTGGGAGTTCATCCCCAAACGCCTGGATTTTGTTCTGTTCTCGATAGTTTCGGCTCTCGACTCTGCCAGGAACCGTCTGCTCTTCACGTGTTTGCTGTCGTTCGATCTGGCGAACGCGTTCGATACCGTCGACCACGGCAAGCTGATGGACATCCTGCAGCGAAGAGGGGTGCCCGCCAAGTTCCTTCGCTGGATCGAGGCCTTCCTACGGAACAGGAAGGCTGCCTACAAAATCGACGGAGCGACTGGCCGCTTCTTCGATTTGTATACCGGCGTCCCCCAGGGGACGGTGCTCGGCCCCCTTCTGTTTTTGTATTACATCGACGACCTCGGTTCGGACCTCGATCGGCTGCAGCGCCGCATCCATCTGGACAACGTCGGGGCGACGATAACCTTCTCCCTGTATGCTGATGATGACGGCGTTGCAGTGGAGGCCCGCACGTTTGCCGCCCTCGAGCAGTACGCGCAAGATGTTGTCGACGTGGTGGAGCGCTGGACGGCGCAGGCGCTGATGTCCCTGTCCGTTCTGAAGACCAGAGGTGTCTTCTTCGTTGGAAAGAACGCAGCCCCTTTCCCCCCACCGAACGTAGTCTTCAAGGCGACGAGGGCTGACGTCCCTGTTCCCCCTGCTGACACCGAACGGCGAGTGTCGGCAGAGGGTAGATTGGTGGGGACGAACACGCCACATGACGGCAAAACATTCGTTGGCATCGCGTTCGGGCCCGTAACAGAGGCCAATGCCGGGCTCACACTGCTCCACTCGGTGGTTACCCTTCAGTGGGTTGACAAAGTGAAGCTTCTTGGGTTAACCATCGACCAAGGATTCACCTTCCTCCCTCACCTCCAACGGGTTGTCGATGGATTCTCGCTGAGGATGAACCTCCTTCGACACCTGGCCGGCAAGGATTACGGCTTCAACGGCACGGTTCTCCGCACCCTGTATCTCTCCTATGTGCTACCCACGTACACGTACGCACTCGGAATCTACGGGCCATTCATCCTCCCCGCTAATGGGCCCCTCACAACACTTGAACGCATGCATCGTCGTGCCCTTACCCTCATCCTGGGCTGTCGCAAAGGCGTCGCTGAATTCGCCGGGCAACAGGAGACTGGTATCCTCCCGATCCGCGCGCTCGCAAAGTGCAGGATCGCGGCCCTCCGGGAGAAGGTTGAATTCAACAAGGTTCTGTGGGCGCACGAGCTTTCCCTGGACACGCTCCTGAAGTCGACGTCCGACAACATCCGCAAGAAAGCGGGCACGGACGGTTGCCGTCGGGAGCTCCGCGACTTCCATTTGTTCGCCCCCTGGGTTCCCAGGCCCGACGTCGAGATCTACACGTCGCTGAAAGTCCGCAAGCACGCCAGCAATGCGGAGAAAAAACAAGCGGTGCTGAAACGCCTGGCGGAACTACCCCACCCGGACTGCGTCGCCTGGCCAGACGGCTCCGTTGTACACGGTGACCCCCCTCTGCCCTCGATCTGCGACGCCAACGCCAGCGCTGCCCTACGCCCGTGGCTGAGGAGCACGGCGGACCGTACGACCTGGGGGGCTGCCGGCGTGTTTATTGATCTTGGGCCGTCGGTCACCATCAAGCCGGACCACGGCCTGCCCGTCAAGCTCTCCGGCGACCGACGCACGTTCGATGCCTCTTTGCCCGCCGGCAAACACCCGCACAGCTACCGCGCCGAGGAGTTCGCGCTCTACAGCTGCCTGAAGTTCCTCCTGCGCCTCCTCCCGCCAACCCCGACGCCGCTCAACATCCTCGTCCTCAGTGACTCTCAGTCACTCCTGATGACGCTGAGCCACGGCCCCCATTGCCAGACGCAGCCGTACCCAATCGCGATCTGGCTGCACCTGGCCGAGTTGGAGTCGCTGGGCTACACCGTGACGCTGCAGTTCGTCTTCGGCCACTGCGGCCTCGAAGGCAACGAGAGGGCGGACAAGACCGCAAAACGTGGTGCACTCGCGTTCATGCGGGCGGCCACCGACGCCGCGGCCAAGAATCTACCCCCTCCGCTCTCGGCACGCCTCTGCGCCACGGCCGCTAACAGCCGCTATCGTTCCGTCCTCTGGCTGGAGAGCAGTGAAGCTGGAGCACGAGACGCCTTGGACAGGGCCACCCTCCTCAGGAACCCGTCGTCGTTCGCCAGGTTGGTCTCTGGCCGCCGCATCCCCCGCCCCAAGCACTTGGCACCACGGGCGGAAAGAGAGGTGCGGCAGCTCCGCACTGGCCACCACCACCTGGTGATGACCATGTACGCCACCGAATGGCGCGACCTCTCGAGGGCGGATCGCAGACAGGCGTTTCTCCCGTGCCCTATTTGCGGCACCCGGTCGTTGGCCCCGCTACTCCACCTCTTCGTCGGATGTGACGCCCCCGCTGCAGCGCTGTCCAGGCTGACGATGGACGCCGACCTCGACGCGAAGAGCCGCCTCCATGCGAAGCCGCCGCCCGTCGATGCCATGGAGCGCCTCTGGGCAATCCTCTTCGTTTTTCCGGAACTCGCTCTGGCGTACCTGCAGAGGTGCGGCACTCTGCCGAGTTACGGTATCCTCGCCGGCCAGACGTCCGCCGAGCCCGTGGGCGGCGGCGTCAATCGCTCCATAACGCCTGACGCCGCCTCCTCGCGCTCCGCCGACTCGGACGACGCGATCTCTCGCTGAGGGCGCTCACCACCAACCTGCGCGCTGCGGGCTGTACCGCTCGGACGCGCCAGACGCCAACTCCTCGCGGCGTTTCCGAAGACGCCATCTTGCGCCGACGGTCGATCTGCAGCTGCTCCCGCCTAACGTCTCAGTAAACGCCTGCTTCGGCACCCCGGCCGCCAAGGCCCAAAGGGGAGAAGCGCGCTTGACTACAAGCAATAAGCGGTATCGGCGCCCTACAGCAAACAACGGGTCTTCCACCTGACCTCACTCAACCGCCACTAGGCAGGTTCGAGTGAAAGGCTCAGAAACTGGACACCCACGCACCTAATCCACCTTGCATAGCCGGGGCAGAGTGAGCGGGCGCCGATCTTCAGACCATGCCCAGTACACAGCCTCTGACCTCTGACTTCAGTGTCTGACTCTTAGTCGGTCCCCAACGTTTCCCGCCGGTGCCTCGATACCCGGCCGTCAAGGCCCTACGGGGAGAGGCCCGCAACAAACAAGCAACCGTGGGCTCCGCCACACCATACCAATTCCCACATTCCAACTCCCCCCCCTCAAAGTTCCAGTGGCAGAGAAAGAAAGAAGCCAGAGAGGTCTCCCGGGTCTTCCACCTGACCTCACTCAACCGCCACCTGGCTGGTTTGTGTGAAAGGCTCAGATACTGGACACCCACACACAGTTATCCCCCCCCCCCTTGTACCATAGCCCTTCCCACTCTTGCATGTGTCTTGTGTCTCTCTGGCATGCCTTCCGGCCCGAAGAGGCCCGTAAAGCCTGCCCGAAAACTGGAACGCGGCTCTCCGGAGCTGCCAAAAGAATGTGGTGCCTCTTGCAAAAAAAAAAAAAAAATCGCCCGGGTATATGAGCGGCTAGGTCTCCCCCCCACAGTCTGGGCAAGCACGACGGGAAGACTTCGCCCGCTAGAAGCAGACAAGACGTTGTCGGAGAACGGCATCGTCGCCTGCAGCCCTCCCATGGAGGTGAGCTTACGGCACAGGCTACACGGTGGATGGTCGAACGGTAGAGGGAGTGGGAGAGGGAGTCAAGAACACCGGGCCCCGGCAGGGTACAGGTCAAGCACACACTCGGGGAAAGGTGGAAAACCAGGGAGGCCGATTGTGAAAGCGATGGTCACACCAATAGTGTGGGACGACGGGCTGGAGGGGGGCGGACCCGAAAGGAAAATGCTCTTCCCAGGCTGGGAGGTACCGGTAGTTGGGATGCGAATGTCTGTATCGGTGACAGGCACGCCAACCGAAGAGTTCCAGTCCTGGGGGAGCGCACCCATAAAGCTAGCGCAGACGCTTCTACAAGGGCGCCTGAAGATGGACCTAATCTCGGGGGTATGGGAGGCAAGATGTACGAAGAGGGAGGGAGAGGGCCAGAGCGTGACACACTATGCAGTAAATGTCATGGTGCCTGAGCAGGAATCAGTGCCGCTGCTAAGAACGAGTGGGGTAGGAGGAGTCTACGCGGACCTACTCGAGGAGAATAGGCTGAGAACGATCACCATGGGGGACCACGGGCTGGAGCAAGCTCTAAGAGCGGCGAACCACCTAGGCGACGTCCACCGAGGGATAGAACTCCGGGAGGGTAAGTTAGGGGTTAGGGTGGAGATCGATTCCTACGCCACCGCCAGAAGGGAGCTAGCGAAGGAGGGGTTACTGCCACCGGAGACAGGACACTTCCTAGTCAAGGGAGTTCCGTCCGGCTGCAACGCAGGCACACTCAGGACCAAGCTCCAAGCCCTGGGCTGGATAGTGACACCACTGTTCCAAAGTGCGGCAAGAGGACGATTCACCGACTGGACAGTTCAATCAGAATGGCTACCGGGCACGTGGAACTGCTCAACAAAGGCGGGGGTAGAGCTAGTGATAGCCAGGAAGGACCCAACGCCGCAGCCAACGCACTGGGCGCCAGGCCCGCGCCTCTCGAACGAATACAGAGCCGCCGAGGCCACAGGGGCAGAGAAGCGGAGGGACCCGATCTCTAAGGACCTTCTAACGCATTGCGGTTTTAAAAAGCGGTTCCCCAATGGGTCAGAGGCCGACCTCATGTGGCAGGTGGCTGGCAGACACCCCGACGGAATCGAGGCCCCGGGAACAATGGAGGTAGATGACGGCAGGCCGCTCTTCGGGGGGAAAAGGATTGACGAGGACCCTGAACCAGAGCCGTGCCCCCCGGCACAGCCAAGCGCAACGAGCTCGAAGGAACCAGAGGGAACTACCATGCCTCGCGACACACAACCGAACGCGATGGAAGCACGGCTGGGCAACCTAGAAGCGGCAGTACAAGGGCTGGCAACGATGGCGACCGCGACACAGCAAAGTGCAACCGCGGGAGAGTTCTCACAACTGCGTGAAGAGATGCTAACCTACGTTCGCGCAATAGAGTCAGCAGTAACAGCATCGCGCTCAACGCCATCCCAAGGAACCAACACGCAGAGACCCGCAACGCGAGTTGAGACTGTGGAATCATCGTCGTCCCAACGAGCCGCCCATCCGGGACCCCCGGAGGTGCCAGTACTGCCCGATTCGGAGACGTCTCGGCCACCGGCAACCGGACAGACACCGAAGCCGGATGAGAAGGACAGGCGCAAAACACCAGGCAAGCGGATGGTCCGGGAGGACCGACACGAAGAGACTGCGACACCGCGGAGGGAGAGGGACGGCTCACGGAGCGATATCCATACAACGACAAGCCGGGACAACGCCCACGCAGCACAGGCTGACCCCTGTGGACTAGCGAGGGCGCCTCCGGCGGCACGTTCCCCCGCGGACAAACTCCAACGGCCTGTCCAATCGCCACACCCGCGGGACTGTGCCCAACAACGAACTGCGGAACGGGTGGAGGCGCCCCAACGAGAATTAACGGCTGCAACTTGGGAATCACCGGAGTCGGTCACAACCCCACCCCGCTTCGCACCCACGCCGCCCCTGAGCGCAACAAGGGACCCCCTACACACGGCGGACGCGCGGCACACGGAGGCGAAGCCGGAAACACCAGTGCCCACTGGGGGGACAAACACGAACAGGGAGGGAGTATCTCTCCAAAGCAAGTCGGGCAGGCCGGCGTACCAACCGTACCGGACCACGCGAGACCCGACGCCGATTCCGCAGCAGCAACACCGTCCGAGCCAAAATCCAGAACGGGACCTCCGCGCGACAACTGGAGCTTCGTCACCCCGGGAGGCGCTCCAGGGGAGACGCCCAGGCAGCCCATCCCGGGGACCGTTTGACAAAGAAGGGAAGGCGAAGCCCGCGGAAGGGAGCCTACCAGCGGAAGCCGCGCCCCGGCGAGAAGACGAGGCACCCGAGCGGCCGTTGGGATACTGGGCCACCCGCGTGCAGCGCCGGAACGCGGAACTTGCGGAATCGACGGCCGCAAGTGACTCCCTACAATCAGAAGGGACCTCACAGGACCTGATGGTCCCCCACGTGTACCGGCCGTACTCCACCAACCGTGCATCGACACCAAATCCAAAACGGAGCTCATCCCCCCACCCGCGCAACGAAACGGGGACAGACCTCGCGCAAGGCAGAACACCCGGGGGCCCCCGCGACTCCCCACTCCGAAGATCTGAAGGTCGGGCAAACTCCTCTCGTCCCTTTCGACCCAGCAGCTCGAATGACGAGGGCCCAGCCGCAGCAACCCAGCCGCAGCAGTAGCGGGGTGAGCAACGAAACGGTGTTGACGGCTGTAGAGACATGCTGCGAATTGGCAGCGTGCGGGGGAGGTCCACAAGTGCCGTTGCTTCCAGCCCGCATAGCGCCCCTCTTGCGACGAACAAACGAACCAAGCGGGAGACCGCGGGCAAGCGGCAACACCAACGGGAGACGGGCGATCGCACGATCCCGCGCCGTTGCAAGAAGCGTGGCAGCGGCGACGGGCCGCGGTAGGTTAGAAACAGACGCGTCCATAAAAGTCGCGTCCAGCAACTGCAGATCGTGGGGGGCGAGACAAGGCCCCAAATCGCTGGAAGACGTGACGCGGGGCATAGCCGCCGAAGACCCCGATGTAGTCCTATTGCAGGAGACGTGGTTAGTTGCAACGAAGCCCACACCATTTGTCCCCGGCTACGTCACGTACCGACGAGACCGCCCGGGACATAAAAAGGGAGGGGGCTTGTTGATATTGGTGAAGTCCTCCATCTGCTCTCGGCAGATCGAGGAGCTCGACTTCGGAGCGGACGGAATGATGGAATGTCTTGGTGTCGAACTCGACCGGGTGAACCTGCCGAAGCTTAAACTATACAACGTGTACAGACCACCGGAAGAAGGTGCATCGCTAAACATGGGGCCTCTTGTAGGGGACGAACATGTGGTGATCAGTGGGGATCTGAACACAAGGCACCCGTCATGGTGCCCATCCGGCAAGTCAAACGCTGCCGGAGTGACTCTACACGAATGGTTGACCCTGAGACAGACGACGGTCTGGAACGACCCAGGAACACCGACCCGGGACGAGTCCAAAACGTCGCCAGACGTCACGATCTCGGCCGCACACCCGCACGCTGTATGCAACTGGCGGACGATCGAGTCTTGGGGGTCGGACCACCGCACTCTCATCTTCGAAGTGCCCCGCGGATACGAGCACAAGAGGGAACAGGTCCGACCGCGCTACGCCTGGAGCCGTGCCGACTGGAAGGAGATGTCCAAATACCTCGAAAAAGACAACACCTGGCCCCAGACCGAGTACGAACAATACAAGGAAAGCCCGCAGCGCCTCGCCGACGCCATATCTAACCGGATGAAAGGGGCCATCAGTCGGTACGTCCCGAAGGCGTCGGGCAACAAACCACCGAAGCCGTGGTGGACAAAAACGCTGACTCCTCTCTCACGCCGGAAAGACATTGCATTCAAACGGATGCAAAAGGAAGACAACGAAGAAACGGGGAAGGCGTACACGGAGGCGAAACAGGCGTTCACGAAAGCCGCGACAGAGGCGAAGGCGGACTACTGGGACCGACTGGTCAGCACGATCGACCACAGGACGGATCTAGGCCTCATGTTCCGGCTAGTGCGGCAGCTGGATGGGAAGAAATCGAAACACACGCTCCCCCCATTGAAGCATGAGGGAGTCGCCATCACGGACTCGAAAGAGAAGGCGAACGTTCTCGTGAGACACCTTGCGACCGTCTGCAAGAAATCGGGACGCAGCGTGACAGGCCCGGACTTGACCCAGGGAGCGAATAGGTCCGCGGAAACCACCGATGGCGCACAGCTGGGCGCGCAGTCCGAAGCCGATACGCCGATCACCTTGCAGGAGGTGAACAGAGCCATCGAGAAGCTGAAGAAAAAGACGAGCCTGGACCCGGAGGGGCTGTGCCACATGGCCTACAAACACCTGGGCGAAGGGATGCGGCTCCGCGTACTAGACCTATGCAACGCATCTTGGAACAACGCAAGTGTTCCCTCCCAATGGCGACAGGCACACGTGACACCGCTCCCGAAGCCGGGCAAAGACCGCTCGGAGCCATCGGGCTACCGGCCGATTTCGCTCACGAGCATTGCATCGAAGATAATGGAGACCATTATCAAGGACCGCCTCACATTCCTCATCGAAGGAGACTCCTCGGTCCGCGCGTTCACGCCGAACCAGGGGGGCTTCCGGATAGGGAGAGGCACGGAGGAGCAGCTGTACACCGTAACGGCGGCAATCGACCGGAACCGAAGGAAAGGCCGGTACACGTGCCTACTCGTCTTCGACCTGGCGCGCGCTTTCGACACAGTCGACCACGCGCGCCTGAAGAAACGAATGGTAGAGCGGGGCCTCCCGCTGAAGCTCATTCGATGGGTGGAGTCCTTCCTCAAGGGCAGAAACGCGATCTTCCGAGTGGACGGTGAGTACGGCGCCTCGGCGGAACTTGAGGGCGGTGTTCCGCAAGGGTCTGTACTAGGACCAATACTGTTCCTGCTGTACATCGACGACCTCGGGGACGACCTGGCGAAGCTGAAGGACTCAACGGCCTCGCTCTTCGCCGACGACGTAGGCGTAGTAGCGACGGGCAAAACGATGGCGGAGATGGCGAAGAACGTGCGTCTGATAATACAGGCGATGGAAAAGTGGTCGGACGAGGCGCTGATGCAGCTATCGCACGCAAAGACGGAGGCGATACTGTTCAAGCGCCCCGGAAACCCTGACGCGTCGCCGCCGACGATAGAGTTCCCGGCAACCCGAGCGAACGTGGCGATCCGCGCGGACGCGTACAAAAGGAGAACGAGGAAGCACGGTCGCACGGCTCGTCGGCTGTTTGCACCACAGAGCCAACACCACGAAAAGCGAGTGACCGGACTGAACGGAAAGGCGGCTCGCACCCTGCAAGAGAGAACAATTGCGGAGGAGAGCATCGGAGAGGGCTCCGACCGGCTGACGATCTCCCTGGTGAGGGAACTCGAATGGAAGAAGACCGTCACCCTACTGGGTCTAACCTTCGACGAGGAACTGACATTCGACCAGCATGTCAGCCGAGTGACGGCGGGCGCGGCCAAACACGCGTGCGTTCTCAGGCTTGTATCCGGTGCGGCATGGGGTCATCGAACGAAGACGCTCCGCTCGCTATACTACACCTACGTACTCCCGAAGATGACGTACGCCCTGTCGGTATACGGCGCCTTTGCCAGACCGACGACCATGGCGAAGCTGGAGAGCCAGCACAAGGCCGGGCTTTGCGCCGTCACGGGATGCAGGCGCTCGGCATCCGTGGAGGCCGTTTCGATTGAGTCGCGGGTGCAGCCAATCTCGGTCTATGCCGATCTTCGACTCGCAACACTGTGCGAGAAGCTGGCGACCTACCCGCAGTGGCGTGACACCCTGGTCCCCACAAACAAGCACGACACGATCGCCGTCAAATACGGACTCCTGAAGAGGCGCGCGCGGACGGAAGACGTCGACAGGCAGACCCGCAAGGCGAACCCGTTCGCGCCGTGGGAGCCACGGTGCCCCAAAGTGCACATCTCGGCAACACTGAGGAAGAAGTCGGAAGACGTGGAGGCGAACAGAAGGGTAGTGGAACGTGTGTTAGCCGCCCTGCCGACGCCGCTCTTGGTAACCTGGACCGACGGCTCTGTTGTTGAGGAAACCACAATGGAACCGGCGCTAACAGTCCTCAACGGCACAACGGAACCGACACCCACGGAGACGAAATGGGGAGGAGCCGGGTTTGCCATCGAATCCGGAGAGAATTGGTCGATACGGAGAAGCGCGCAAGACGATCTTCCCTGGTGGGCGACCAACAGCGGTCCGGCCGGCAAGTGGGCGACAAGCTACCGGGCGGAACAGGTGGCGATGCAGAGAGCCCTGCGCGTCCTCGTGGGCAGTCTGAGCAGGAGGAACGACAAAACCCTGTGGATACTGACTGACTCGAGCTCGCTCCTCCAGGACCTCGACCATGGACCACATCGCCAAGTCGACCCAGCCAACATCGAGATCTGGCAGCTGCTGGGCAAGCTCGCCGATCGTGGGTACACCATCCACCTCCAGTTCGTCTACAGCCACTGTGGACTGGCCGGGAACGACGAAGCGGATACCCGGGCGAAGACCGGCGCCAGCTCGCCAGGAGAAAGGGGACCCCGTCCCCCGCTCACGCGATCGACGGCGGCGGCCAGGCACAAGAGCTATGTGCAGAAGAGGTGGTCGGCAGGCGTGCTGAAGGCCCACCCGGAGTTGGGCTCCCACTACGACGGGAAACTCGCACACGCGCAGATCGTCAACGGGAGGAAACTCCCGAAAATCGATCACCTCACGCGACGGGCCGAGCGTGAGATCAGGCAGATCCGCACGGGCCAGCACCGCCTCCTTCGCAATTGGTGCCGGGAGGACTACGACGCGTTAGCGAAGTCCGAACGGAGCTCGAATCGTCCCTGCCCGCATTGCGGAGAGGTAGCCGAGTGCCCGGTCTCGCACCTTTTCTTGGACTGCGGCCATGAGGGGACGCAAGGGAAGCGTGACCTGATGTGGGAAGTGGCCTCCCCGTTACGGCGGGAGGGTGGCCAACCGGTGTGGATACCGAGACACGAACAGCTGTGGAGATTGCTGTTCGAACACCCGGAGACGGCACTCGAGTACCTGCAAGGGACCGGACTGCTGGAGGAGTACCGGATACTCGTGCCGACCACACCCGACGAACAGCCCACCGAATCCCGCCCATCCGCCACGAGAACCGCGACACAAACACGCGAACTCGAGGCCAGCGGATTTGCACGCCCGTAATCGGACTCGGCCCCGACTCAACCACCGCATACCGGGCCCCGCCTCGTCCGTCGGAGGGACAACCCCCCCGGCCCACGAGAGCGCGTCCGAGGAACAGTCACGACCGTGACCGCGAGACGGCCGACCCCCGACGTCGAAGCAACCTCGAAGAGCGACGAAACGAAGGCAAAGCGAAGCGAAGTACAAATGGAGAACGAGAGTAGGAAGCTAGAGAATTCTACTCCGGCACCTTGCACTTGACACTTTGAACCAAGAAAGTAGAAAGAGGAGCAGAGGCATTACTAGCGAAAAGCGAATTGATTTGCCCAGTACGTATAGGTGCCTCAAGCATCGCAAGCAAAACTGAGGTCCGATGCTCACCCGAGAAGGTACGGCTCGGAGGAGACAGCATTGAAACATGAAAAGCTGCGCGCCCTGACCACGCCCTCGGACTTGGAGTAGGACCTCAAACTTTTACGTGAACCGAAAACCGTTAACAGAAAGAGAACCAATTTACGTAAACCGAAAACCATTACCAGAAAGCGAACCCAATAACGAGAACCAAGAACCGTAGCCAGAAGGAAAAACAATTTACGTGAAACAAAAAACCGATAAACGAACAAGTAGTAGTCATCACTCCATCACAAACAACACAACGGAGTAAATGGTGGCACAAAGAACCACTGTACGCTTGCCCGTTAGAGACCGTCTTGCCTCGTCTTGCCCGGGCTTCGTTCCGCCCTACAGAACAGAACAGATTTTGTCAACCGGGTAGGTAGCTCAGTGGTAGAGCATTCGGCTGCAATCCGAATGGTCCCTGGTTCGAACCCGGGTCTGCCCTCTTTTTGTTCCGCGTGGCAAGTTCGGCGCCAGTACCCGGGGGGGGTAAACACCATTCTCACACTTTTTCAACAATTCTTACCATTCTCACACAGTTGCAACAAATGCTACCATTCTCACTGTTTAACTGCTGCCTCACGCGCCGGCCTTAGCCGAGCGCACGTACTATTTGTCCTCAGTGGGGGTTTGCAGGGGTTTCCACGGGCTTCCCCACTCGAGAGCAGCTTCTTTTTCGAGAGAAGTTCAATGTGGAACGCTCCTGAAGCCGGGAGTCCAATCTTACAGCTTGATTTCGCTGTCGATGGCATTTTCCTCGGATTCGGATTCAATAATTTCTGAGAACCACCCGAACCCGAATAGAAATGGCCTGCTTTTTTTCAGCACGTGGTCCAGCGGTTCCCAACTTCCCACACCCACATGTGGTGCTGAGGGTGCTGGTTCGATTCCTGGCAGAGTGGTTTTTCCAAAGTCTGAAGTGCCAGGGGCAAATACCATTCTCACACAAAAAAACAAATTTTTACCGTTCTCACACAAGTTTCAACAAACCTTACCATTCTCACACGGTCGCAACAAATTTTACCATTCTCACACAAGCTCCGACAAATGTTACCATTCTCACACAGTCGCAACAAATGCTACCATTCTCACACAGTCGCAACAAATACCAAAGACCAGAGAGGCGGGTTTGAACCGATGCCACTCAAATTCTAAGATTATAAGACCCCAAACTTTCCAAAGGGCCAAGGGGGAGAGGATTATTACTATCGCGGAATTTTTTCCCGCAAATTTGGCTCAGAGGTGGGTAGGTAGGTCCCTCCCCCCCCCCCCCCCCCCCCCCCCCGAAATGGTCGTTACCTGGTCGGGTTTCGCTCGCGACCGTTTCCTGAACAATCCTTCACTAAATCCGCGGTTAAATAACCTGGCCTCAGTGGTGCAAGCACCACGCGCTCTTCAAACCCAAGAAACATTTTCCCCCCAGATATTGGTGGTGAACCCACTCACATACTGAGAGTAGCTGGGCCCAGCTTTCGACTCCAAAAGCTATTTCTCATTGTGCCCGGCAGCTCAAAACCCGAGCTTCGGGCTGAAATATTGGTCCTGGCGGACGGAGTATCCGACGGAGTATCCGAGCTAGCGGACGGTAGCGGACGGAGAATCCGAGCTAGCGGACGAGTTTCCGAGCTACCGGACGGTGGCGGACGGAGTATCCGAGCTAGCGGACGGTAGCGGACGGAGAATCCGAGCTAGCGGACGGAGTTTCCGAGCGAGCGGACGGTGGCGGACGGAGTATCCGAGCGAGCGGACGGTAGCGGACGCAGTATCCGAGCTAGCGGACGGTGGCGGACGGAGTTTCCGAGCGAGCGGACGGTAGCGGACGGAGTTTCCGAGCTAGCGGACGGTAGCGGACGGAGTATCCGAGCTAGCGGACGGTAGCGGACGGAGTATCCGAGCTAGCGGACGGTAGCGGACGGAGTATCCGAGCTAGCGGACGGTAGCGGACGGAGTTTCCGAGCGAGCGGACGGTGGCGGACGGAGTATCCGAGCTAGCGGACGGTAGCGGACGGAGTATCCGAGCTAGCGGACGGTAGCGGACGGTGGCGGACGGAGTATCCGAGCTAGCGGACGGTAGCGGACGGAGTATCCGAGCTAGCGGACGGTAGCGGACGGAGTATCCGAGCGAGCGGACGGTGGCGGACGGAGTTTCCGAGCGAGCGGACGGTAGCGGACGGAGTATCCGAGCTAGCGGACGGTAGCGGACGGAGTATCCGAGATAGCGGACGGTGGCGGACGGAGTATCCGAGCTAGCGGACGGTAGCGGACGGAGTATCCGAGCTAGCGGACGCCACCGCGTTCACCAGGAGTGACCCCTCGATGAGGCACTCGGTGCTGCGGCGGGGGGGCACGACCCGGCTCCCCAGAACCGAGCGTGAGCGGGCTTCTCCGTTGCACGTCGCGCCGGTGGGACCGATGCAAGTCGAAAAGCTTCGGGATCGGATGCACGATGACACGCGCGAACGCTTTGACCAAGTTTGGAACTTAACGTTCAACCCCGATCAGTCGTCGCCTCGATCTTTTGGCTCGCCTTCATCGTTTTCGGTAGCTCACGCGGAAAAGCTCGTGCAATGTGGAGTCGCGCGGTCGGCCGGCGGTCCTGGCCCTTTTGTTTGTGTCCCGTTTACTGTTGTAGAGGAGAAGGATGACGGACTCCGACAACGCTTCATCCTCTGGGCGCTTGATGCCAACCGTGTTGCCGAGGATTCTGGCTACGAGGCCAAAGTCCCGCTCGGACATATCTCGGCGTACCTTCCGGCAATACATCAGGACTGCGGGTCTACCCGCGACTTCAGAACTGGCTTCTTTGCCATTGAGGTGCCGGAGTATGCCAGACATTTGTTCCGTTTTTGCGCCAGCGACGGCTCGTGGTGGGAGTTAACCAGGCTCCCCATGGGGCATTCTTGTGCCCCAGAAATAATGCACACCCTGGCCGCGACGGCGGCTGGTCACCCCGAATACGTTCAACCGTGCTTCGCCGAAACCGCCGTGACAGTGGATGTTTGGATCGACAACATCCGTTACACTGGCTCGCAGCGGCAGGTCCGAGCGGCCACAGCACGATTGGACCAAACGGCTGAGGCTTGTAGTCTGACATGGAAGGAATCCGACTCTCGCTCTGCCTCGTCCTCTTACGAGTTCATTGGGGTTGACTGGGACCACAGGGCCCATCGGGTTGTTGTTAGTCGAAAACAAAGACGTCGCCTCATTGCCTCCCGATATTCTTTGTCGCAGACAGCGACAATGCGGGCTGGTGAGCTGGAGACTCTCGGTGGACGCCTGTTGCACGCTTCAGCGGTGGCAGGTGTCTTCCCCGGTAGTTTTTACTTCTCTTTGAAATTCCTGAGAAGAGTCACAAACTCCCTCAACAGGGGAGAGAGGCTCAATTCAGATGTGCTGTCCGTGCCTCCCTCAGTGCGCGCGTCCCTGCGCGATTGGATTGACTCGGTGTTGAAGCCGAGGGAGATTCCAAAGCGGACAGGTCCTCCTTCGCTCACAGTGTTTGTTGATGCGAGTAAAAAGGGGTGGGGTGGCGTGCTCGTGAACTCAGGGACCGGGGAGATGAGCATCCTAGGTGCTTCCTGGTCTGAATCTGAGTCCATGCTGCACATCAACGAGCTCGAGGCGAAAGCTTTCGAGCTGGTCGTGCACTCAGTTCCCGACTCCGTGGGAGGCGGCCGGGTCGACGTGGTTGTAGACAATACCACAGTTAAGGGGGTGGCCCGCAAGGGTGCATGCCTCAAAAGCATCGTTTTGAACAATGCCGTTGTCAGTGCTCTCGAGCATCTTCGCGGACTCGGATGTGCCGTTTCGGTACGCTGGGTTCGTAGCGCTGGGAATCCGGCAGATCTCCCATCGCGGGTGCCTTTATCTGTATTTACACCACAGTCCGTGGCTGACATTACACGCGCGGTGAGGCAGTTTTTCACTGGCGGTGTGGTGGTAGGAAAGTGACTTCACCGGGTTGTTTCTCCAACCTTGGTGAGACCTTTTCTTCCATCTCGCAAGTTACCATGTATTCAGTGGATTCGCGAACGACCATTGAACGAGTTTCCCTTCCTTTCATGCGTGCTACGTGAGCAACGATCCCACAGCAAATTCTTGCAGCACCCCACTGAGGGAATTTGTGTACAGAGGAGGTGCGGAAGTGCACGTACGAACAACACAGGTAGTGGGTTGTTTCTCCTAGCTATCCGTTGGATTTTTTCCCACCCTCCCTTTCCCCCAAAGTGACTTCACCGGGTTGTTTCTCCAACCTTGGTGAGACCTTTTCTTCCATCTCGCAAGTTACCATGTATTCAGTGGATTCGCGAACGACCATTGAACGAGTTTCCCTTCCTTTCATGCGTGCTACGTGAGCAACGATCCCACAGCAAATTCCTCCGTCCGCCACCGTCCGCTCGCTCGGATACTCCGTCCGCCACCGTCCGCTAGCTCGGAAACTCCGTCCGCTACCGTCCGCTAGCTCGGATACTCCGTCCGCTACCGTCCGCTAGCTCGGATACTCCGTCCGCTACCGTCCGCTAGCTCGGATACTCCGTCCGCCACCGTCCGCTCGCTCGGATACTCCGTCCGCCACCGTCCGCTAGCTCGGATACTCCGTCCGCCACCGTCCGCTCGCTCGGAAACTCCGTCCGCTACCGTCCGCTAGCTCGGATACTCCGTCCGCTACCGTCCGCTAGCTCGGATACTCCGTCCGCCACCGTCCGCTAGCTCGGATACTCCGTCCGCTACCGTCCGCTCGCTCGGATACTCCGTCCGCTACCGTCCGCTAGCTCGGATACTCCGTCCGCTACCGTCCGCTAGGTCGGATACTCCGTCCGCTACCGTCCGCTAGCTCGGATACTCCGTCCGCCACCGTCCGCTCGCTCGGATACTCCGTCCGCCACCGTCCGCTCGCTCGGAAACTCCGTCCGCTACCGTCCGCTAGCTCGGATACTCCGTCCGCTACCGTCCGCTAGCTCGGAAACTCCGTCCGCTACCGTCCGCCAGCTCGGAAACTCCGTCCGCTACCGTCCGCTAGCTCGGATACTCCGTCCGCTACCGTCCGCTCGCTCGGATACTCCGTCCGCCACCGTCCGCTCGCTCGGATCCTCTCACAGTTTCACTGAGGGAGTTGATGCACCACGAAAAAGTCGATTAGAGAACTTAACACAGCCTTCAGGGTGTGGTTGGTTCAAAGAGAAATTCAAGTTTTGGTGACGCAGAAGGAGGTGATCGTGGACTGGTTCCAGACGCCGAAGGGGCGGACGCACAATCCGTTCAAGGCGTCGCGGTTCGCGGTGATCCAGGGGCCGTTGACGACGGAGATCGCCATGTTGTTCAAGAAATGCGCGCCCTTCGCACCCCTGACAAGGCTATCGACGTCGGCGTTGGACTCTCTGTGGGGTCAGTCGGTGCAAATGCAGGGGTACACCGCGCACTCGATCAAGCGCGGCGCAGTGAAGCACCTCTTGCCGTTGGTGACCAGCGGCAAGCTGTCGCCGCACCTCATCGATCGGCTGACGAAGCACGAGGAGGAGGGCGGTCCCGGGACGCTTTCGAGGACCACACTCCGGTACGCCGGGGGCGACGTGGACCTTGCCAGGGCACTCGAGACCGGCAAGGTGACGAGGCACTTGTGACGGGATACCTCCGCAGTGGTCATTTCCACTCCGTCACCCGGCGAGGCGGTTCGACGCGTCTGCCGCGTAGCAAGGAGGAGCGTGCCTCGCCGCTGCACGTCGCGCCGATCAAGCCGATGTCGGTCGACAAGTTGCGTGCGCGGATGAACGAAGCGGCTCTCCGTCGCTTTGACGACACGTGGCGAGCAACGTTCTTCCCTCGTGTTGAAACCGAGACGGCAATCGGTTCACCCTCAACCCTTCGTCCTGAACATGCGTCTTTGCTTGCCGACAACGGGATTGCCCGCCGTTCGACCGGTCCTGGCCCGTTCGCTTCGGTCCCTTTTACCGTCTTGGAAGAGAAGGACGGGGCGCTGCGACAGCGCTTCATATTGTGGACAGTGGACGGGAACCGGGCCGCTCACGAGCGGGGGTACGAGGCGCATGTGCCTCTCGGGCACGTTTCGGCGTACTTGGAAGCAAGCCGTGAGGAGTGCGGTTCGACCCGGGATTTCAAGACCGGGTTTTACGCGATCGAGATTCCACCGGAGTCGCGTCACCTCTTCCGCTTCGCTGATTCCGATGGCGGTTGGTGGGAACTTCTGCGGCTTCCCATGGGACATTCGTGTGCACCTGAGATAATGCACACACTGGCAGCGGTGGCCGGCGGACACGAGGACTTCGTGCGTCCGGAGTTTGCGGAACGGGATGTCATCGTCGACATTTGGATCGACAACATCCGGTATGCGGGCAAGAAGCCGGCTGTGCGGCTCGCGACTCGGAGGCTGGACCAGACCGCGGAGGAGTGCGGCCTGACGTGGAAGCCGTCCGATTCGCAGACTGCCGCCACACGGTATGAGTTCATCGGGGTTGATTGGGACCACGTTGCTCATCGTGTGGCTGTCTCACGGAAGTTGCGAAGAAAGCTGATGGAGGCGCGCTACGCGCTGAAGTCGTCGCCCACCGTGCTGGCGTGCGAGCTCGAGACTCTCGGCGGCCGTTTATTGCATGCCTCTGCGGTCGCCGGCATTTTTCCGGGCTCGTTTTGGTTTGCGTTGAAGTTCTTTCGACGCATAACCAACTCGTTGAACCGAGGGGCTCGGCTGCCCTCTGATAGAGTTGAAGTTTCTCCGTGTGTTCGTTTGTCGCTCCAAGAGTGGATTGACTCGGTGCTGAAGCCGAGGGCCGTTCCCACTCTCGAACAGTCCCCACGTATCACGGCCTTCGTGGACGCGAGTAAGAAAGGCTGGGGGGGTGTCCTTGTTGACTCGCGCACAATGGAAGTGACCGTGTTGGGGGGGTCATGGAACTCTGCGGAGGGCTCGTTGCACATAAACGAGTTAGAGGCTATTGCCTTCAAGCTAGTTGTCTTGGCTCTGCCGCCCTCGATTAGAGGTGGGAGAGTGGACATTGTGGTTGATAATACCACTGTGAAAGGAGTGGCCCGTAAGGGGTCCTGTTTGAAAAGTGCCGTCTTGAACGAGGCGGTAGTTAAAGGACTGGAACGCGTGCGTTCCTTGAATTGCGCTGTTTCTGTACGATGGGTCAGGAGTGAGGGCAACCCTGCGGACTTGCCGTCACGCGTACCGCTGACCATGATTGGCGCTGATGCGCTCGATTCAATTGTACTTGCGGTGAGGCAGTTTCTCACTGGCGTTGTGGTGGATGGAAGGTGACCTCGCCCAAGCTCGTTTCCCCGGGTTAAGGCAGTCACTCAACATTCCCTTGCGCTAGTGCTATCAGTTACAAAGACGTGTTCTTACTTCTCCCTTTCTCCTAGGCAGTTCTCGTCAGACAATACGAAGAGCAGAAACTCTCACAGTTTCACTGAGGGAGTTGATGCACCACGAAAAAGTCGATTAGAGAACTTAACACAGCCTTCAGGGTGTGGTTGGTTCAAAGAGAAATTCAAGTTTTCCCACCCTCCCTAACCCCCCGGTGACCTCGCCCAAGCTCGTTTCCCCGGGTTAAGGCAGTCACTCAACATTCCCTTGCGCTAGTGCTATCAGTTACAAAGACGTGTTCTTACTTCTCCCTTTCTCCTAGGCAGTTCTCGTCAGACAATACGAAGAGCAGAAACTCCGTCCGCTACCGTCCGCTAGCTCGGATACTCCGTCCGCCACCGTCCGCTCGCTCGGATACTCCGTCCGCCACCGTCCGCTAGCTCGGAAACTCCGTCCGCTACCGTCCGCTAGCTCGGATACTCCGTCCGCTACCGTCCGCTAGCTCGGAAACTCCGTCCGCTACCGTCCGCTAGCTCGGATACTCCGTCCGCCACCGTCCGCTCGCTCGGATACTCCGTCCGCCACCGTCCGGTAGCTCGGAAACTCCGTCCACTACCGTCGGCCAGCTCGGAACTTGCACCAAGATTCTCTTGGTGCAAGTTGTCCGAAAATCTCTAAGTCGGTTTCCCAGGGGACTTGCCTGGAAAACAGTTTTTGGACTCAGGAATTCTTTGGGAAATGGATGAGTACAAATAGCCAAAATTTCGAGGATTTGGAATTTTTTGGAAAGTGCGTCGATCAAGTCGTGGCAGCTCGGCAGGTGCCGCCGCGAGTCATCAGGAGCCGGTATCGACGAGTCGGACACGCTGTGTTGATGGTGCAGCTGTCAACCAGCGTATAGAGACGTTTTTGGGGCCTGGGGTGGGTAGGTCCCTCCCCCCCCCCCCCATTTTCGTGGGAAAAAAGTCCGCTATAGTAAAAATCCTCTCCCCCCAAAGTGACTTGAATTGCAATGTGTCAAGTTTGGGCACTCTCACCCGGGGAATACGCGTAAAGTAGTCGGGGTTGATTCGTGCTGAGCGGCGTGCTCTTCCCGGGAGTCCCGCCTGCCGGGAGCGTGCTGCCCGTCGAAAGCGCGCGCCAGGTCGAAGGCGAGCAGCATGTGAATCGGCCTTTTTTCCGGTTGATTGCCGCCGTCACGGTGCAGAGCTGCTTCTCTGTGCCTCTCCCTACCGGAAGCCTCCGGACTGAGGAGTCCATCGATGGAGGAACGTGGGGCGGTCTTTGATAATGGTCTCCACTATCTTCCAAAGGGCGGGTGAGTGCGTTCTTGTGGCGAATCCCCAGAAGGCCCGAGGGGCTTTTTGGGGGGCCCGTCCGACGGGGAGTGACTGGTCTAAACGGTGGCTTCGGCAGTCCACACTGCAGCATCTGCCCAAGTGTTGGTAAGTGGTGGTACCGGCCAAATACCTGACTCAGCCCGGGGCTCTGGAGTGCAATGAGAGCTCCAGCCGGGGCTCCGGGCCCACACTGTCTCGAGCGCTCTTCGCTCTGCGGTTGGGGTCCTGATTGGCTTCGCTTCATGGAACCGTCGTGACTCTGGCGCCCCAGGCTTCCCTGCTGCATCACCCTCGCCGCCTGCGTGGTTGCAGCCTCACCGAGTGACCGACCCTCACTGAGGCTCGGTAGACTGCAGCGGGCCCCAGTGCACAGGGCAAAGCAGGTGCCAGGAAAACCCAAAATATGCCCAGAAAACTTCGAAACTGAAGAAATTGGGGCGAAAAGTATCCTGAATGGGCTGGGAACCCCCCCCAAAAAAAAGAGCTACAAAAGGCTACAAAAAGCTACGCTGTAGCTAGCTGTAGCTTTTTGTAGCTAAACCTCACACTGTCCTGTAGCTTTCTAATCATTTTGTGTGTACACGCGACTGTGTGAGAATGGTAGCATTTGTTGCGACTGTGTGAGAATGGTAGCATTTTGTTGCGACTGTGTGAGAAAGGTAAGAAATTGTTCGGACTGTGTGAGAATGGTAGCATTTGTTGCGACTGTGTGAGAATGGTAAGAAATTGTTTGGACTGTGTGAGAATGGTAGCATTTGTTGCGACTGTGTGAGAATGGTAGCATTTGTTGCAACCGTGTGAGAATGGTAAGAATTGTTGAAAAAGTGTGAGAATGGTGTTTACCCCGAAGTGCCACCTGGGGGTCAGATTTTAGGCTATATCGAGTGTAGAAAAGGTGCCGATACATGCCAGGGATAGCTCTTTCCGTCCCGCAACGGTTTTGCCAAATTTCCTCCATTGTTAACCCCCAAGGTGGCCCAAAACCCAAAACCAGTATAATATATTGTATTTGACTATGTGTCGAAATTCGGACTTTTTTGAAAACCCGGTTTTCTCTATCCTCCCCCAGCAAATACAATATATGGGGGGGGTTCCCAGCCCATTCAGGATACTTTTCGCCCCAATTTCTTCAGTTTCGAAGTTTTCTGGCATATTTTGGTTTTTCCTGGCACCTGCTTTGCCCTGTGCACTGAGGCCTCACTGCCGGGCCCGCTGCAGCCTACCGAGGGTCGGTGAGGCTGCAACCACGCAGGCGGCGAGGGTGATGCAGCAGGGAAGCCTGGGGGGGGGGGCGCCAGAGTCACGACGGTTTCATGAAGCGAAGCCAATCAGGACCCCAACCGCAGAGCGAAGAGCGCTCGAGACAGTGTGGGCCCGGAGCCCCGGCTGGAGCTCTCATTGCACTCCAGAGCCCCGGGCTGAGTCAGGTATTTGGCCGGTACCACCACTTACCAACACTTGGGCAGATGCTGCAGTGTGGACTGCCGAAACCACCGTTTAGACCAGTCACTCTCGTCGGACGGGGCCCCCAAAAAAGCCCCTCGGGGCCTCCTGGGGATTCGCCACAAGAACGCTGTTCTCCTTCGACCATTATCAAAGACCGCCCCCCCACGTTCCTCCATCGATGGACTCCTCAGTCCGGAGGCTTCCGGTAGGGAGAGGCACAGAGAAGCAGCTCTACACCGTGACGGGACAATTCCCATTATAGTACACTTCCTTATGTTTGTGCCCATTCTCGAACACTATTTAACTTTTTGCCCATTCTCGAACACTCGCTAACTTTTTGCTCATTCTCGAACACTTTTTAACTTTTTGCCCATTCTCGGTAACTTTGTTCCCATTCTCGAACACTATTTAACTTTTTGCCCATTCTCGAACATTCCAGTTTTTGTGGTGAAAATGTCACTTCCCCGAGACATTTGCCTCAAGTTTCACCGCGAGAACAGCTGCGTTCACTGATTCGAAGACGGTACCCTTGCTAACTTCAGGCCGCAGCCTCTTCGGCATCTAAACTCGGGTTCTTGGTTGCTTCAAGCTTCTACACGTGACGGTGGTGTGCGAGCTACCCCGTTTAAAAACCCGGCACAGACTTCACTGAGTTTGCTCGTCTTGCTTGCAAATTGCGCGGCGGCCATTGAGTGACCTTAGTTCACTGACCTACACCAGGAGAAGCAGCTTGCAAACTCTGCAGCAAAGTGATCCAAAAAATTTAGGACAAAAATTTTGGGTCAAAATTTTTGGGTCAAAAATTTAGGACAAATTTTTTGGGTCAAAATTTTTGGTCAAAAATTCGGGGTCCAATTTTTTGGTCAATTTTTTTTCAGAGTTGAAGTGGCGGTTACACTTGGCACATGGCTGCATGATGGCAGAAATGGCTCCTGCCATGCGCCCTGGCGGCTCGCCGGCAATTCCAGTCTCTCTCTCAGCCTGCCAGCCTGCGGCAGGGAGGACAAGATCCAGTCACCATCCGCCAGCTCCTGATTATTTTCAGACGACTGGCACTTTTTCTTTGCAGCTTCTACTGTAAGAGTAGCATCACTCAAATCTTGATTGGCTGCGGCGTTACTTACCGCTCTGAGTCTCTCCCGCTCCTCCTCTGGAGTCATTCGTGACGTCGCGCCCGTCGCTGGTTACTACTCGTGGTAAAACAGTGGCTCTGATTCTGAAGAGGTTTCGGCACAGAATTAGGAAGCGCTACAAGTAGAACGGGCTGGTCACTCGTGCATACCTGAATTATGCACGAATCTGTGTTTAGAAAACCGTTTACCCGTAGTCTGCGGTGTCAATGACCCAGTGCGCAACCAGGATACCGAGCCGGGACGCAGCAGCCAACCACAATGCTGGCACCTTGTTCGAGGAACGGATCCGACGGAAATCGGAATCGGAAATGGCGAACCCAAAAATGGCTGGGATTTTTTGGATGTATGGGTGGTGAGTTCGAATCCCACCCTGGGCAAATTTCAATGTTCGAGAATGGGCAAAAAGTTGGGACAATTCCCATTATAGTACACTTCCTTATGTTTGTGCCCATTCTCGAACACTATTTAACTTTTTGCCCATTCTCGAACACTCGCTAACTTTTTGCCCATTCTCGAACACTTTTTAACTTTTTGCCCATTCTCGGTAACTTTGTGCCCATTCTCGAACACTATTTAACTTTTTGCCCATTCTCGAACATTCCAGTTTTTGTGATGAAAATGTCACTTCCCCGAGACATTTGCCTCAAGTTTTACCGCGAGAACAGCTGAGTTCACTGATTCGAAGACGGTACCCTTGCTAACTTCAGGCCGCAGCCTCTTCGGCATCTACACTCGGGTTCTTGGTTGCTTCAAGCTCTTCTACACGTGACGGTGGTGTGCGAGCTACCCCGTTTAAAAACCCGGCACAGACTTCACTGAGTTTGCTCGTCTTGCTTGCAAATTGTGCGGCGGCCATTGAGTGACCTTAGTTCACTGACCTACACCAGGAGAAGCAGCTTGCAAACTTTGCAGCAAAGTGATTCAAAAAGTGTGACCGAAAGTATTTGGGTCAAATTTTTTGGTCAAAAATTCGGGGTCCAACTTTTTTGGTCAACTTTTTTTCAGAGTTGAAGTGGCAGCGGTTACACTTGGCACATGGCTGCATGATGGCAGGAGAAATGGCTCCTGCCATGCGCCCTGGCGGCTCGCCGGCAATTCCAGTCTCTCTCTCAGCCTGCCAGCCTGCGGCAGGGAGGACAAGATCCAGTCACCAGCCGCCAGCTCCTGATTATTTTCAGACGACTGGCACTTTTTCTTTGCAGCTTCTACTGTAAGAGTAGCATCACTCAAATCTTGATTGGCCCGCTCCTCCTCTGGAGTCATTCGTGACGTCGCGCCCGTCGCTGGTTACTACTCGTGGTAAAACAGTGGCTCTGATTCTGAAGAGGTTTCGGCACAGAATTTGGAAGCGCTACAAGTAGAACGGGCTGGTCACTCGCGCATACCTGAATTATGCACGAATCTGTGTGCACAATACCTGTAGAAAACCGTTTACCCGTAATCTGCGGTGTCAGTGACCCAGTGCGCAGCCAGGATACCGAGCCGGGACGCAGCAGCCAACCACAATGCTGGCACCTTGTTCGAGGTACGGATCCGACGGAAATCGGAATCGGAAATGGCGAACCCAAAAATGGCTGGGATTTTTTGGATGTATGGGTGGTGAGTTCGAATCCCACCCTGGGCAATTTTCAATGTTCGAGAATGGGCAAAAAGTTAGGCGACTGTTCGAGAATGGGCAAAAAGTTAAAAAGTGTTCGAGAATGGGCAAAAAGTTAGCGAGTGTTCGAGAATGGGCAAAAAGTTAAATTGTGTTCGAGAATGGGAATTAGCCCCAAAAAGTTAGGCGACTGTTCGAGAATGGGCAAAAAGTTAAAAAGTGTTCGAGAATGGGCAAAAAGTTAGCGAGTGTTCGAGAATGGGCAAAAAGTTAAATTGTGTTCGAGAATGGGAATTAGCCCCACCGTGACGGCGGCAATCAACCGGAAAAAAGGCCTTTTTTTCCGGTTGTTATTCACATGCTGCTCGCCTTCGACCTGGCGCGCGCTTTCGACGGGCAGCACGCTCCCGGCAGGCGGGACTCCCGGGAAGAGCACGCCGCTCAGCACGAATCAACCCCGACTACTTTACGCGTAGTCCCCGGGTGAATGCCCAAACTTGACACATTGCAATTCAAGTCACTTTGGCCCTTTGGAAAGTTTGGGGTCTTATAATCTTAGAATTTGAGTGGCGTCGGTTCAAACCCGCCTCTCTGGTCTTTGGTATTTGTTGCGACTGTGTGAGAATGGTAGCATTTGTTCCCCTGTAATGGGCCGTCGGTGGTTATTCCTCTCCTACGCTGTCGGTAGGGATCCTGCTTTCGCAACAGGGAGAAGAGTACTCCACTGAGCTTCCGAGGTCGCCGTACTACAGTAGGGGCAGTGCCTGCCAACTTTCACTGCTGATCATGAAGTTTACCCTTCCTCCTCCTCATCTCTCTCTTTTTGCCTTCCTGTTGACGCAAGTGATGGACAGAATCATCTGCGAATGGCGCGAACGTTCCAAAGCTTCCCAAAATGCGTCCACAATGATCAGGTTTACCTTTCGTTTCTGATTGTGAACTTTGTTCTTAAATTTGTCGCAACGGTGCGGCTAAGTGGCAAGCAGCTCGATGAGCATGACTCTTCTTCCGGTCCAATCACAATCCGGACGTGGCCGTAGGTTTCAGTGCCTGCTGATCACGAGGTTTACTACAGCTGTAGCAACAGCACACAGCCGCTCGGCCAGCATGAGCCGTTGTGACGGTAGTCTAACGCCGCATCTTTGCGTTGAACGTGGATTTTGGAGGTCGCCGAATTGGAGATGAAAGTGAATCTGTTGCTACTGCGGTGCAGAAGGATGATGACTTAGGATCGGCCTACTGAAGACATGGTAGCTGCAACCATCACCCGTCCGCCTTAGAGTCTGACTGATCGACCACTGACGTGGCACTGTAGAGTCACCACAGAAGATGAATTTGTCGCCCAATTACACTGCGTTGTTAACAACTTGGGGGGGGGGGGGGGGGGGGGGTTTGTGGGGCGGATACCTGAGGAAGACTTAACATACGCACTTTGCCGACCCCATGCGGACGGAGGGGAGAAAGACTTAGCTCCACAACACTGCCTTTCCGGCCTGTTTAATGCTGGCATCAAGCTTTCTTCGGGGGGAGAGTGAAGCAGTAGTTGAGGCTAATCTTTTGGCCAATCTGCAGGGCCTTCTGAGGGGGGTGCCGGTATGGGGCCGGTACGCGAAACCTTCAAAAGATAATCACGTTGTTTTTGGGGGTTCGCGTACCATACCAAGGGATTAGCTTCTGTACCAAAAACCATACCGTAATGGGTTCAAAGTTTGAAAACCATACCGTAATGGGTTTCAAAGTTTGGAACCTACCGTAATTCGTTCAAAGTTTGGAAAACCATACCGTAATGGGTTCAAAGTTTGGCACCATACCGTAATGGGTTCAAAGTTTGGATCATGTACCGTAATGGGTTCAAAGTTTGGATAACATACTGTAATGGGTTTTGCCCCCCCCCTGCCCCCCCCCCCCCGACTCCGTTTCCCGTGGTGACCCAAATACCGCGAGACGGGGGTGTCTGCCCTCCCCCTGTGCACAAAATCTGGATACAGACCAGTTTACCAGTTCCGGGCTCGGGGGTCGAGGTCAGAGCTAGTACGCTGAAATAGTGCTGGAATGGGAAAAAAGTTGGCGATAGTGCTGGAATGGGCAAAAAGTTTGAAAATGGTGCTGGAATGGGCAAAAAGTTTGAAATGGTGCTGGAATGGTAATTGGCCCGACAACCGTGGTCTAAGGTTACTAGTAACGACGACAAAGCACGCTGATATTCTGGGATACGCAGGAGGACAGCAACGACCCAGCAAACGGCAGAGCATTTCACAATTACGACAGCTCTTCTACTCGGTGTGCAAGCTACCCCGTCACCAGCGAGTTTGCTTGCTTGCTTGCTTGCAAAGTGCGCAGTGCGCGGCCGTTGAGCGCAACTACACGGCAGCAGGCATAGTACAGCAGGAGCACACTGACAGTGTGACTGACAGTGTGGGGGCTGGCACCACAGCACCGGTGCTGGCACCGGAGAGCACCGGCCGGTGCTCTCCGGTGCTGGGTCTGGTATTTTACTTCAACCACCCCGTAGCAGACCTTTTTCAACGAGTTTTTGCTCGCGAGCAGCTCCGATGAAGAGAGCCGTGAGAAATGGATCCGGCGACCAAATAGTATGTGCGCGTTTCTTGGGTTCGTACGAGGTAAAGAGCACCGGGTTACGGCGGATAAGGAACCCGCCAGTTTTGCAATGATAAATCCCCTGTTTTGTGACATTCTTTTGCTGGCCCGTAGAGCAGACCTTTCTCGTCGACTTTATGCTCACGTTCAGCTCCGATGAGGAGATTTGTGCAAGATGGACCCAGGGAACCCATAGTATGTGCGTGGTTCGTTGAGGCTTTCCGATGTTCAGGGCACCAGGCATGAAAACTACACCGCGGAATGCAAAACTTTGCATCACAGAATCACGCCAAAACGGTCAAAACTACTAGTGCAATAGTGTTGTTTCGTCGGGGTCAAATGTCAAAAACGCGCCCTGCGGGAATTGATAATTTCACGTGCACAGGCATTTGAACCAGGAAATCTGAAATGGAAACTTCGATTTCCACGATTTCCGTTTTCACGCGGATCCACGTCCCGGTCCCTGGCTCGACGAACCACGTACCAACTCTTTGGCCCCCGGGTCTATTATCCACCGATCTCTTCATCGGAGCTGATCTCGAGCAAAAAGTCGTCGAAAAAGGTCTGGAACTGTGGACCGGCTTCCAGGAGCCAGGATCAGGCCCACAGTCGTAATGGGGAAGCACCCACTGCGACCCAGACTCAATGGGGGAGCGTGGGGTGCAACTCAAAAAATTTCTGCTCAAAAACCCGAGAACGAGGCCCAAACGATGATTTCAACGCTTTTTTTTTTTTTCGTTTTTTTGAGCTTTTTGAGGTGTTAAAACCGAAATTATTTTTCCAGCACCGGAGAGCACCGCCAGCACCGCGGTGCCCGGTGCTGGTGCTCAGCACCGGGCACCGGCCAGCACCGGTGCCAGCCCCCACACTGTGACTGACTCCCTGTACCCAACAGCTGTCACTGAGTGGCACTGTTACACTTGTTGCAATCAATGTCCGAAAGAGTTCAAGAAGGAGCCAAGAAAAGTATCCGAGAAAAGTAGCGGGGGCAACTCTCACACGTCTTGGAAATTCCTCGCGGGCTCCTGTAGCACCCCAGCCAGGGCACAAGGGAAATGGCTTCTGGTGGCTGACTTGCCGACAATACCAGTCCCAGCCTGCCGGGCAGCACGGGCCGCAGGCCCGCGGCAGGGAGCTCAAGCTCAGTCACCATCCGCCAGCTCCTGACTATTATCAGACGGCTGACACTTTTCTTTGCAGCTTTCTAGCATCATTCAAATTGGCTGCGGCGGTACTTGCCGCTCTCTCCCACTCCTCCTCTGGGGTCATTGAAGAGGCTCGGAGAGCGCCGGTCGCTGGTTGAGAGGCCCTCTCAGAGGGTTTTCGGACAGAAATGGTAAGCGCTTTGCAAGTAGAACGGGTCTGTCACTCTCGCCAACCTGAATTATGCACGATTCTGTGTGCATAATGCCTACTACTACTTTAGTAGCAGTAGAGTTTTAGTAAACCGTTTACCAATGGTACCCCAGGGTGCGCAACCAGGATGCCGAGCCCAGGGTGAAGCAGCTCACCAAAATGCTGGCCCAAAAACCTGTCAAAATCATCAGAAAATGTGTTTCAGATGCATTTTCTGGCCGAAAAAGCTAGTTCCACGCGGTTTTCCGTGGTACCTAAAGTTTGCATAATTAGCCACAAAGGCAGCCACAAGGTTTGTGGCTACTTTGTGGCTAAATGGGGCCACAATGTGGCAACCTTGTGGCTGACAGCTATGTTGAACGTCCCAGTGCAAACGACACAGAAGACGACGCCGCCACCGATGCGCACCGCCCGAAACAGCCCGCCCCGTAGGGAGGGGACGGCGATCGCTCGCGGAAATGGCGAAAAAGCTTCTTCTGCTGGGGGTGACGTAGAGACGAACCCCGGACCGCGAAGTTTGACGATCGCGACGTTGAACCCTACCTCGTTGCTGGGGTACCTGCCTGCGGTAACATCCATCCCTGCTGATGTTGTACGTTGTCAGGAGGTGTCGCTTCTCGAGGCGAAGAGACCCGAAGCCGAGCTGCATCTCGAAGCGTGGAAGTGCCATTGGGGGGCGGAACCGCTCGGACGCAAATGCAGATCGTCCGGCATCAGGTCGGAGACGAGCGCGACAAACGGAGGTGTCTGCACACTGGTCCGGAAGCCTGTCCCTGCGTACTCGCCCGCCACGCTGCATGGTATGACAGGAGCCGCCTTCGCCGACGCGCGCCTTCTGCACACGGCGGTAGCGACGGGAAAGGGAAGCACATTCGTCCACGTGCTCAACGTGTACTGCCCGTCGGGAAACGGCAGGGCAGAGTGCGATCGGAGGGAAGCGCTGCTCGAGAGCGTCCTCTTTGCCGCGGCGGACAGCCTAGGCGACGTGCCGATTGTCGTGATTGGTGACCTCAACACCGATGAAGAACGATCCCCGGTACTTCGGAAAGCACTGCGCAACGGATGGACGGATTCCGCGCAACTCCACGAGGCAAACACAGGCACACCGCCGGACCCTACATTCACGACGACCGGAACCATGGGAACGCGGATCGACCGGATTCTGCTGAACAGGGTATCAGCACTGGCGTTCGCAAGCTGTAAGACGACGGTCGTGAACGTTCCTGGGCATAGGTTAGTATCGGTGACCCTGGACTTGGAAGCGTTTGACCAGCGAGTCTTACGCTACCGACTACCGAGACCTATTCCGGTAGGACCGCAACAGCAGCGAGACGCGTCGCAGGAAGGCCTGGCCGCGGCACGCCGGCTGCTCGACGAATCTCGGCTCGCACAGGACATCGCGGACGGGGACGTTGACGCAGCATGGCGAGAATGGGCGGGTGCAGCGGAGGCGTTTCTACTGGACTCATGCAATGTGCAAGCATCGGAGCGCCTGCGGTTCACAGGGCGGGGCCAACCGAGGGATCCAATACGGGCAAGGGCAACGGCAAGAAGTGCGGCCGACGGGACCGGGGCCGCTTCTGGGCTGCAGCTCCGACTGCGAAATGCAATCCACAGACTGGAGCAGATCCAGAGATACCTGGCACGACCGGCAGGACCGGGCGCCTGCACAGTCCACATCCGAAACTGTTGGCAGAACTGCAGGAGGTTGGCCCGGGAGTGTGCGGCGCTACAAGACATCCCGGTAGCGGCATATGCGAACCTCCCGACCGCTCAGGAATGTGGAACCTTGCTGCGGGCAGTCCGGGACCGCAACAACCGGCTCGGACGAGAAGGCATGGCAGCCCGCCACGGCAAGTACGTCAGGGAGGCGGTGAACCGCGCCGACACGGACCGGCGAGGGCTTGCCGCCTGGTGCCGGCGGCAGCCGCGACGAGAAGCAACGACGCTGAGAACGGACCGGGTCACGGCGAACGTCGATGAGATGGATGCCGTCCTGCAGAGCGCGTGGGATCCGATATTCCGATCCTACAAGGAGCAGCCGGAGCCGCTTTACAACCTCTTTGCCGACCGCTTCAAGAGCTACATCCACCGGCAGCCGATGGAGGTGGAGGAGATAACGGGCGCAGACCTGCGTGCCCTGTTGATGAAAAAGAGTGCCAAAGGGGCGTGTGGAGTAGACGGGTGGAGAATGGCAGAGCTGAAGGCGTTGCCTGACCCGATGCTGGACGCCCTCGCGGAGCTGTTGAATCTGGTTGAGAGGACCGGCGAATGGCCACGGGCACTGCAAACAGCCCTGGTCACCATGACGCCGAAAGGTGACGACAACGACCCGGTGAAGATGAGACCGATCACGGTGACCTCCTGTGTTTACCGTCTCTCTCGAAGTGCTTCGACCGCGTGCCGCACGAGCTGACGATGCGCCTGATGCAGGAACTCGGGCTGCATGAACGAATTATGACGCCACTGCGGAATATACGGGGTGCTCGTAAGGCGTTTCAAACTGCCGCTGGGAGTCGGGGACGAGTTCGAGGTGACGAACGGGATCCTCCAGGGCTGCCCGATCTCAGTCATCCTCATCAACGCGTTGCTCTCCATCCCAATGAAGGCGGTGAAGGCAGAAGCACCCGGATTGCTCACTGAATCGTACGCGGATGATGCGAATCTGATGACGAGGATCTCGGAAGCAGCCCTCCAGAAGGGAGTCGACGTAGTAGACGAGTTCTGCCGGCTCACCGGCATGGCGTTGAACATGGACAAGACGTTTGTGTTCACGACCGTCCGTGATTACGTGTCGCGACTTCAGCTCCGGAGCACGGGGAGGAAGTTTCCCCAGGCGACAGCGCTAAAATGCCTTGGGGCCAAACTGAGCACCTCACGGAAGGGGCGCGACCACAACGACACGGCCAGGCTCGAGACCGCCACCAGCACCGCCCACAACCTACGTCACGTCCCGATTCCGCAACCGAGCAGAGTGCTCTTAGTACAATCCGCGATCCTCCCAGCCGCGCTGGCGAGAGTACCCTTCGCCCCAACGACCAAGGAATCCGTTGAGAAGCTGACGACCGGAGTCATGTCGGCGGTATGGGGGACGAAGAACCCGAAGCGAGCACCCGAGGCAGTTCTGGGAATCCTCGAGAAGGCGCATCTGACGGATCCGGCGACCCGGATGGCCTACAGCATAACGGGGCAATTCTACACCGCATGCCAGAGACTCCCGCACCTCGTACCACAAGCAGCAAAGATACGGGAGATGTACGGGCCCCGCGTGACGGCGGCGCTGGGACCCGTAGGAATCGCTGTGAAGTACGGACTGGAGCCGTGCGGTCACGACTGGGCAGGCGGCCCCCTCGACGATGTAAAACGAAACGGTGAACCGTACTTGCCATTGGGCAAGTCCCCAGCAGAGCGGAACCACGATATCCGCTCCGACCTGAAGACGCGGCTGCGGGCGAGACTCGTCGCGAGGCGCGGCAGTTATGCCGGCATCGCCGACGTCGACCTTGACGCCACCAACGCGCTGTGGAAATCGCGGGCCTGCCCACCCCAGACCGCGCGGCTCATCAGAGTGGCGATCGCCGGAGGCGTCAACACGGCGCAGCACACTTCGCGGATGCATCAGGGAGGTGACCCCGCATGTACGAGCTGCGGCAACGGGAGCGTCGAGGACGAGGCGCACATCTTCTGGCGGTGCGGTGCCTACACCCCGATCCGCGCGAAAGCAGAGTACGCGGCGATCGTAGCCGCGGAAAAGAGGGACTGGCCCAGGTGCCTCCTCGAGCACGGAATTGCTACGACGCGCACGAGAGATCTGGTCGGGCCGGTTCAATCCCTCATGGCGGAGATCCTGGCAGAACGTGCGAGGCACGTCAACCAAGAATGGAAGGACCGCAAAGCGAGAACTCCGTGGGAGCTTTGCGGGCAGAATCCGGTGCGAAGGTACGATTTCCCGTATCAGCGGATCGCCCCGGCTTGGGCGTGGTTACGGTACTGGGACGAACGGACCTTCCTCGCCCTCGTGGACTGGCTCGCGGGACTTGAGTGGTCATCGACCGGCGACGTAGCATCGGTTGAGCTCGCTGTCGACTTCGAGTTGTATTCCGGCTTGGACGTACGGCTGCCCAAGAAGGAGGCGAAAACGCTTCGCGAGAAAGCGAACGGCATGCGATGCATGATCAGTGCCGTCATGAAGCTGGCGGCCCAGCAAGAGCTCGGCGGCTGCCTGCCCGGATCGATAAAGGCGGTGACCACGGCACTGTCCTTTATTGGACTGCCCAGCCTGCCGGGCCTGGAACCCAGACCCCGACACCGGATGCCCGCTACAGGAGGAATCGTCCAGGAACAGTTGAAGGGGAACGGAGCCTACGACAATGGGCCCGTGTACAACGACGAACGACGCGCGAGGGCAGGCCGGTGGCCCGCCCCCCAGAGACCTGCCGCAAACCCGGACCCCGTCCATTTTCTGGGCGCGGTGGTCGACAAGAGGAACGCGACGAAGTGCGTCGCGCACTACAAGGGGAAGTGTGAGATCTGCCGCCGCCTCGGAGACAAACAGGGGCCCACCGTGCAGGCGTGCTGTCGGCACCACCACGCCGCCGACGACGGGCTACCCATCGCGATCTGCGACCGACACCGAATGTCCAGGTGCGCGGTCTGCAACACGCCGAAGACATGCTGTGCCGCAGGGCACCACGGGTGCCGCGAACACAACCGCGGCCCGTGCGAAGGGTGCCGCCAGCTGCCGACGCTCGCAGAGCGACGACCCGCCGCGTGCTGCGGCAAAGGGCACCACAGTGCCGACGAACCGAAGGCTACGAAGCCCGCCGCACCACCCAACACGAACACGCCGGCGCCCGCGGCCACGCCGCGCTCGCCTGCGGCTGAGCAACTGTCCGAGTCGCCCAGGAAGGGGCGGAAGCGTATCCTGCAGGAGACCCCGCGACCGACCACCCACCGGGGGCCGAAGCGCCCGGCCAAGAAAGCAGCGACGCGGCAACGCACGCGAACGGCGCGGTACCTCACCAGCTCACCAACCTCCCCGCCTTCATCACCGTCATCATCACCGTCGCCCAAGACGTCATCAACGGGGAACATCATCCCCATACAAACAACCCTTCCGCGCACGCCAACCGGCGAGCCCAAAGACGCGCCTCCCAGAAGGAGGCGGAAGCGACCCCTGCAGGAGTCCTCGAAGCTCGCATCCCCGACAGGGAAGCCACGAAGATCGAAGCGATCGCGGCAGGCCGTGAACAACTCTACGCTCGATCACGAAATGGAATGCCTGACTTCTTCCCCATCGTCGACCCGGAAACAGCCAAACCGGCCCGGAAAGTCCGCACCGCGAAAGCGAGCGGGAATTGAACTTGACTTGGAAACGACTAGTTTGACCACATCCTCATCATCGTTGACTCTCCCGACGGACGACGTCATAAAGTAACACTAGCCCGTGAACAGTGCTCGCCTGTCTTGATGGCACTTGCACTTTAAAGAACTCAATGCTCAACTTGTAGAACGTGGGGGGCCCAAGACTACACTCCACGAAGGAATGTACTTGGTGTCGGTCACAAACAGTCCCGGACATGGCTAACCATAACCCATACCGAAAGCGTGCACCAAATATACAACCCGTAACCATATAGCCCTTTCTTGCTCTAAGAGAACCCATTCATGAACGGTCACACGGAGACCCTAAAACCCCGAAATTTCAAGCGAACTATAACTCTAAAACATGGCCCCCAGTGTCATTGGGACTGACGCTTCATTTTTGGTATTCATGAATCATGTTGTTCCAACGAGAACTGACACCTGTACAAGGTGGGTTACCCCGTCGCCAACCCGAGAAAAACGCCGTATGTTCACCCCTCGCTGTAGCAAACGCGGTTTGTCATTATTGCAAAGAGCCAGTCGGCAGCATGCCGTGTTGTAAGTATCAAGCAGGGACCACACACGTACGCACCGACAACCTCGCCGAACCAAAGTTTAGTCCTCTACCGTTTCGCGCGGGAGCTCCGGCAAATTGTATTCGAACGCCTGCACACACACTGGGGCGCGGCGGCGAGTGCGAAGCTGACAACGAAGGGATCGCGAGGTTGTTCAAGGTACCATCCCCAGTTGAACACGGACCCTACTCGCAACTTGCGGAGCATAGGCGGTTATTTGAAACTGAAGGAGTCGTGGACGCCTCTCGCACAGGCAGGCACCACGTGAAAACAGGTCTACAACACACGCACAGGGGCGCACTCGCTAAGGGGGGCCACGTTAAAATAGGTTCGTAACACACACAGGGGCAGCAGTCGTCAGCATTGCAGAATGCTTGGCGACAAGTGATTCGCGCCACTTCCCCGTGCGAGCGAGTCTCGGAACAGGACTCAAAACTGTGACCCAGGTGGCGACTGCCGACCAGGACGGGAGCTTGCACCAGGAGTTTGGAACAGCTAGTCAGGCCGCCTGTGTAAAGACACTCAGCTGTTGCACGGGGCCGAAAACCCTGTGCAGCTAACACT
Source organism: Diplonema papillatum (assembly GCA_030068145.1). Taxonomy (NCBI): domain Eukaryota; phylum Euglenozoa; class Diplonemea; order Diplonemida; family Diplonemidae; genus Diplonema; species Diplonema papillatum. Next base: position 39,927 of record JAPJBO010000887.1, read on the forward strand.
GCAAGATGAAAACAGAAGTCTTGAGCCGAGAGCCGGATGGAGAAGCTGACAGCCACCCACGCTCTATCCGTCCCCCGAAGACGATCTCGCCCCACCACGGACTCAAAAGCAGCGTGTCGGAAACTCAAAGCCGACTGGTGAAAGTGACAAGTGGGCTATACTTCGATTCAGCCGTTACCCACTCAAAGCCCTGAACTTAAACACACACGCACACTCACAGGTGTACACAGAAGTTGGCGGCGACAAGGCATCGCAGTTCTTCGTAAAGCACGACTTGCAAGGCATAGCCGCCATCCGCGCCACGACGACGAAGCTATCGACGGTGTCGACGGCGGTGTTCGACTACAAGGGGAAGCGGATCGTCTGCCAAACGCTGGTGCCCGGAATCATCATGAACGACATCGACGGCAAGATCGCGTCGCCGCAGGTAAGCTTCCTCTTTGCGAGAAAAGAAACCAGCCGCGGCAGTCCGGAGACTCACAAATACCGGGGGTTGGGCTGCTTGGGCCGTGAGTTCGTACATGACGCGCGGTGCGGGAGCGTTTTAAAAAGACACAAGGTTTTGACCCTGCATGGTAGAAAACTTGTACCAATTCAGTGTGCTTGAGTCTCGTTGCAAGAACATCTGTGGGTCTGCCTGAGCACACTGGATTCCAGCTGTCCTGAGTTCATCTGCTGATCGCCTGCTGTGCATGTGCAAGCGGCCGAGCACTCGCGTTGCAAACTAACACCACATCACTCCTGGGCGAACCCGCCCGAACGCGCGAATGTCTTCAAATGTGCCGTACTTGCGTGCAAGCTGCCAGCCACGCCCCCCTACCGACCCATGGCCGTGGCTTCTGTCCTGTTGAGTTTGACTCCAGTGACTTCGTGCAGCGGTGTAGTGTAGAATAGGTTAGGGAGGCCGCAACAATGAAATACCACTACTTTCGTGGGAGAAATAGGTCTCAGAATTCACATGAGGCAATGCTCCCAAAATCCAAACCTGAAACGGTAGCATACCCAGTTTCACTGGTGTGCCCGTTCCCGGCGAGCTACGAGGGAACGAACCTGTAAGAGTGCCAACGCTACTCTTTCAATCTACGTACAAAAGGTGTCACGGGATAAGCCGGCAGCCGCTGCTTAACGGCTTATCACGTGGGTGGCCCTGAGATTACCCCCTTTATCTTTAGCCATACTTCAACACTCTGGCTGTCGCTTTACTCATCCAAATGATGGGAAGACGGCAGCTGTGCTCCCTTGTGCCAAGCTTGCAACGTGATATTAAACAACACATGCGCAGGTGCACGGTTGCGGTGAAGAGTCTGGTGGGAAGTATCTTGAGGAGCCGAAGATTGCGGAAGACCTGGAGCAGCTGTCGCGGAGCCTGTGCCTGATGCCGCACAAGATGAAGGACGCGCTCGGCAACGAAGTCAGAGTGCAGCTCAACGCGGAGGTGAAGGTCATGCGGTCCTGCGACGGGCGGTACTACCTGCTTGAGTGCAGCAAAACGACGCCCCGTGACCTGAACTGGCCGGACAACAAGCTCGCCTACATCCGACCCGAGCTGAAGGCCGCCTACATCAAGATGAAGCGCATCGAAAAAAATGGACCCAAGGTATCGTACATTTCCTGTCCTGCGCGCACGCGTGTGCACAGCAGTGCGTACAGCTCGAAACGATGGACTGTGGTGGGTTTTCAGGCGCTGGTGGGGATGATAGCGTCTTGGGTGGGTGGCATGATTGGCCTCTTAGTAGTAGTGTCAACCCGGGACAAACGGAAGCTGACCAAGCAAACACCTGTGTGATACAAGCCGCGGTTGCTGTGGACAAAGTTGCGGAACTCCGCCCCGAGCGACACATTTTGCGGGCGTTTTATGTACCTACACGACCAGTTATGTTGGATTTCCCGAGCATTTTGAGACCACCTGTGTGTGTTAGGTTTCGAGTTTTGGGTTGCTGGGGGCCCCTTTCTCCGGCAAAACAGGGGTCTTTCAGGGTCCTTTCAGGGTTCGGGCACGTTTTGCGGGCGCTTTATCAACCCACACCGGTGTGGATCAAACTTTCCTGGGGTTTCCGAATGTTCTTGGGTTCCCTGTGTGGTTGTGTCGTAGTCGGGCTGTTTTTTGTGGCTGCGGTTTGGGGTTTTGATGTTTTTCCTTAAGGAATTGCCTTGTGGACAGCGTTGACCAAAACGCCCCCAGAACCCACCCCACTAACGGTCAAGATCCGCAAGCCTCGGGAACCTCCGAACTAATACCCTGAACGGTTGTTAGTACCAGAGTTCGCGCAAAGGAAAAAGCGGCTGATTCCAGCCGGAGAAAGAATTCTTGAAAAACTGACCGCCTGATAATCAGCCGGCTAATTTTTTGGAAGGTCTGCCGTTCAGAAGGTTTTCACGACGACATCTTGCCGATGCGTCAAGCTGCTTCCGCTCCATGGGCATCATACCCAAAGCTTACACGGTTGGAAATCGGCTGATTTTTGTGCGAGTCTGCCGGTAAAAAAAGAAGGCTCGAAATTTAATCAGTCGGCAAGCCGGCTGATCGCGCGCACACTGGTTAGTGCCAGGGATTATCCTGCATGGTTAAAAAATTATTTTTTCACCAAAAAAAAAAAAAAAAAAAAAAGAGTATTCTCAAAACAGGCCGGTTAACAAAGGTTTTTTAACCACAGGAGCTTCTGGTGAAAACTTTTTTGTGCTTGCAAGGTCAGAGGCATGGAGGCTAGAGGACCCGCAAGACCCACAAGTGGGGTCTACAACAAGGTGGCAAAGCAGCAACACGCCCACGAAGGTCGCATGCCAGGCTTCCAGGTCATCAAAAAAAACCTCGCCCAACGTGGAAAAAAAAACTTTCCGGCCATGCTACAGACTTTTTAACCATGATTTTCCCGTATTTCGGGGATTAGAATAACCCCTGCCGCACACTGGTTAGTGCCAAAAAAAAAAACTCCCCCCCGAGCAGGTGGAAGCCATCCGACAGCAACTCCGTCAATACGCCAGCCGCGGCATGCCGCCCGTGCAGCTGCACTTGGTCGCGACGGAGTTGATTCGCGACCTGGATTCGGAGGACCCGCCCGTCCTGTTCAACTGCGACTACGACGGCTATTCGCCGGACCTGTTCCCTCCGGACTCGCAGGAAGAAGCGGACAAGGGTGTCGACGTCTTGAAGGACGTGGCCGCGTACCTCAAAGCCACGAAGCTGCCGCTGGCTCGGAAGGAGATCGTCGACACGGCCATCGACACAGAAGGACTCGCCCCCATTCTCCGCAAGCACGGTGTCAACATGCGGTACCTCGGCGAGATCTGCGACACCCTCCCTGCGTACGCCGTTGCGGCAAAAAAGCTCTGTATCACGGAAATGGTCGCTCGCGTCGTTAAGCACAAGGTGTGTGGGATCGGACCCAACTCCCTTTTCTATCTTTGAAGAAGCACCTGCTCCGTAGGGAATATTGAGGAGGCTGCCAGTTGCGAAGTTTCAAAGGAGGTAAATGTGCTGCAGCCCACACGAAACACAGGTAAAGCTGGGTTTAGTGGCCGGCGTAAGCGTTCGACAAAAAGGACCCACTTTGTAGTTGTATTGATTCTCCCCTGTAGCCTCCTCACGGCAGCCCTCGAGTTTATTTTTGCATCCCAACATCTTCTTCTAAGAAGACTTGATGCTATCATCAATCATGCATGAGAGGCAGTGTTCTGCCTAAACATTAAGCTAAGATTTCCCCGAAGAAGACTTGATGCTATCATCAATCATGCATGAGAGGCAGTGTTCTGCCTAAACATTAAGCTAAGATTTCCCGAAGAAGACTTGATGCTAGCATCAAACATGCTAAACTAAGATTTCCCCCCCCCATGTCCGTAAGTCAAGAGCGTTCCCACCCCCCTACCCCTGGCAACCGCTGCCTAACAGAAACCGACCTCCAAGACGAAGAACAAGGTGCACAAGTCCTCATGGTTCAGTCCCAAAATGCGGAGTTTTTTATGCACACTTTTTTCTTTCTCGGCGAGACTGCGCATCTCTTTTCTTCGAGTAAGACAGCTTGATGCTATCATCAAACATACATGCACGAAAGGAAGGATTCATCCTTCTTTCAAACTAAGGCTTCCCCCCACGTTGGTACCCGTGCGAGTGAGTGAAAGAGTACGCAGTAGTGAGTAGGGAAGAGACCAGGTGTAAGAGAATGGCGGCAGCGCAAAGTACCAGACCAACGGAAACCGCCGCAAACTTTCCTCGCATGTCCTTTGTTTCTAAGAGCCAGCACCAACAATAACGACCCCAACGCACTCGTGCACGAACGATACTCAGGTGCGAGCGGTGATGTTCGAGCACGCCGCCGGCGACATCGCGACGCCCGTCGCCGCGTTGCTGAACGCGGTCCTCGGCGAGGCGGCGTCCGACCAACCCCTCGGCAAGCACCAGCAGCAGCAGCAGCAGAAGGCCGCGAAGGCAGCGAAGAAGGCCCTCAAGAAGCAGCAGCAGCAACAGCAGCAGCAGGGCCAGCCCGAGAGCCACCAGCAGCCGGGAGCAGAGCGTCCTGCCGCTGCCGCTGCTGGGGCGGTGCCGCGTGCGCCTCTGGCGGACCTGCTGCCGGAAGTGGCGGCCGGGGTGAAGGCGAAGTACCGGTTCGACTTGGCGGAGCGCTGGATGGCGGGAATCTCGAAGTTCGTGCTCCTGCGGTCGGTCTGCCTCAAGACCGGGCTCACCGTGCGGCAGCGCGCGTACGACTTCGCGTCGCGGGATCCGTTCGAACCTGGCGACATCCTCGACGCCATGCCCATCGTGCACCAGCGCCCGCCGAACTTCACCGCCATCGAAAAAGTGCTCGATCCCTCGACTGACGAGCTCAGTTGGCATCAAAACGAGGAGCTTGAAGACGTATGCAATTTTGTGTTGTGCGGGGCTCGCCCGGGTAACTAACCGGGGGGGTGCGTCGAGCGAGAGAATTATGGGGGAGCTACTAGATGGTTCGATGGGTCTTTCGCCCCTATACCCAGCTTTGACGAGCGATTTGCACGTCAACACCGCAACGGACCTCCACCAGGGTTTCCCCCGGCTTCGTCCTATCCAGGCATAGCTCACCATCTTTCGGGTCCCAACAAGTGTACTTAACCTCAAATCCCTTTCCAGTAAATCAGGATCGGGCTGTGCTGCGTCCTGCCATCCGGCGGGATCGAGGCCGGGCAGTGTCGCTCGTGTGCGCACGCCGACGAAGGGTCGTTGCGATGACAGCGTTGCCGGCAACAGTGCCGGTGTCCGCTCGCCGTTGCGCGTGGCCTTCGGCGTGCCTGCAGCAGGCGGGACGGTTGACAAAACGGCGTGTGCCGGTGCTCTGTTCTCTCAACAACAACAGTTGGCGCGTGCACAATGCCGGACGATGGCGTCTCCGTTAAGGGCATGCCTGATACACACAGCCGTGTCTTAGAGGTGAGGCGAGGCTCTGTCAAAAGGACCAAATGGCCTTTGGAAGCCTTCAAGTGAGTCGCGTTCATTCTCCCCTCCCTGAGCACCACTCGATGCAAAGCAAAGTAGCCACGTTCTGGGTGACCGTGAGGCGGCCCACCCCCTGTCGATGGACTGTGGTAGGCTGCGATTGTTGAGGTTAGTTGAGGTTGGAATGCAGAATATCTGTAGCGATGGCCTGCATTACTGCGATAGTGCGAGTTTGATCAAAGTAACATCAAAGGCAGCCCTTTTAAAGACCAGCCACAGTCAACGCCGGTGGGTCCGCGGGCTTTAGATATTTGTCACTCGCTCTCAGGTTTTGTGAGCCGGTCCATCCCTATCTCCTGGAACTGCAACGAATTGCCTGCCGCTGTTCATTGTAGCGAATCGAGGTCCACCACGGTCTATCAGGTCATCCGTATCCCCTAGAGCTGCATAGAATTGCCTGGAGCTGCATTCTTCTGTCTATCACAGTGGGATGGGCCGGCATAACATCCAGTTCAAACTCAGCCTCAAGACGCATGCCTACGCACTACGAAGACTTTGCCCTGAACATCTGCCACACAGTCCGCGGTTTAAACACAAAACAAGGCCCCCAGTGGCGACAAGCACCACGCGCTTTTCAAATTAACCACATACGGACGAACTGCGCCATATGGCGTAGTGAATTCAAGTTAATTCGCGAGTATCTGCAAGAGGCCACGGGTGCCTGGGCCACTTCCGTGTGTTTTCATTCAGCGTCGAGGTGCGCATTTGAAAGATCTGCCACGAAATCTATCAAATGGGCCCCTCGGAAGGGCTTACGCTCCGTTTTCGGTCTCAGAGAAAATACGTGTGGTCCACGTGTGGGCACTTAAGGTTCGAGGGGAAAAAAAACCTTTCCCCTCATGTGCGACGGCAAAAAAAATAGTGTCGCTACTGACTTGGCGACACCTGGCTGTGCGGCCTTGACCGCTAGCGGGCCTAGACTCCCCTGCATGTGGACCAATAAATCAAAATCCACATGTGGTACGTGTGGATCCACACGTGGGGGAACAAAATCCAAAAAGAATTAACGTGTGGAAATCCACACGTTCCACACGTGGAGCGTAAGCCCTGCCCCTCGGTTCCCACTGGGAACTTTTAAGTACATGGACCACATGGATCAGCATGCCGTTAAGCAGCGGCTGCCAGCTTGTCCCGTGACAGCTTTTATATGGTACGATGCCAAAAGGGGGGGGGGGGGGTTTGGGCGGAAAAATCCCCGCATAGTTCACCAGGGTCTGACGGGTACTGAGGCCCCATACCCTTCCTAAAACATCATTCTGCGTTCAAATACGCCCTCAGAAGCCTCCGGAGAGCCTTCTATGATGTCCCAAATGCGATTTTGTGGGTTTTTAGGGGGTCCCCCCGTCTGCTGGCCGTAAACCGCCATAGTAGAAACATATGCAACCTGAAGCTGGGTCGCTTCTCTGTGCAAGATCCCAGCCCAAACACACGTTTTCGGCGTTCTCTAGCACTCTCCAGGCGCATTCGACCCTCGGGGTTCGTGGTTTCTTTCACTCAAAGGTGTTCCGGGACGTGCAAGGATAAGGAGAATGGCCCCCTGCATTGGGGACAGACCGAACTACGCCCTGCCTGTCTATACAGGCTTTGGGGTCAAATTGCACCGGCTTTGGCGCCACATCCACCGTTTCGGGCTTCGGTTGTGCTGCTTTGGGGTCCATTAAGAACTCTGGTCTGATTTGCGGGACGCTTTCCTCGGTTTTGGCGCCCACTTTCACTGTTCTAAGGCCTGTTCAGGCTTCTACCTGCATCATGTTATGCTATTCTGGTGATTCTGCAAGGCTTGGTGAACGAAGTAGGACAAGCGTTAAGTAACAGGCGATCATCAGCCGTTCTCAATCGTCGTCGAAGCGGTTGACTACGACGCGTTCACTTCATGATTTTGAAGCAGGCTTCACCGCTTTCAGGGCAGGCTTTCAGAGCTTTCCTGGCAATGTCTTCCCTTCTGGCACCTTTCTCACCCATGGCTGCAAAGTGCTTCTCGCTGGATGACTTTGCACAGGCGGCACATGACCCGAGGGATGTGTGGCAAGCTCCTGTGCAGTGAGCTTGGTCAGACAAACTGTGTGGCGCACACACCCGCCATGGTCGGCAGTATCACCTGGGCCAGTTTGAGTCCTGTTCCGAGACCCGCTCACGGTGAAGTGGTGCCTACTGGGTCGCTTCCTCTCCAGCTTCGGCGCAAAGTCTTCACCACTGGATGCACTTTGAACGGTGAAAGTGGGCACCAAAACCGAGCAAAGCGTCCCGCAAATCAGACCAGAGTTCTTAGTGGATCCCAAAGCAGCACAAACGAGACCAAAACGGTGCACATGGCGCCAAGGCGGCGCAATTCGACCCCAAAGCCTGTATAGACAGGCAGGGCGTGGTACGGTCTGTAGGGTCCATTCGCCTTGTTTTTGCACACCCCGGAACACCTGTAAGCGAGATAATTTATGAAGTCCGAGGGTCGAATGCACCTGGAGAATGATAGAGAACGCCGAAAACGTGTGTTTAGGCCGAGATTTTGCTCCGAGGAGCGACCCAGCATCAGGTTGCATATGTGTCTTCTATGGCGGTTTACGGCCAGCAGACGGGGGGACCCCCTAAAAACCCACAAAATCGCATTTGGGACATCATAGAAGGCTCTCCGGAGGCTTCTGAGGGCGTATTTGAACGCAGAATGATGTTTTAGGAAGGGTATGGGGCCTCAGTACCCGTCAGACCCTGGTGAACTATGCGGGGATTTTTCCGCCCAAACCCCCCCCCCCCCTTTTGGCATCGACTCATATGTAGTTGGTTATCATGATTAGACTACAGTATAGAAAGAGTAGCGTCGGCACTCTTTCTGGTTCGTTTCTAGCTCGCCGGGAACGGGCACTCCAGGGAGAAACATAGTTCTCTGACAGGGAAGCCTGGAGAGAAGACCCGGGAATTTTTGACCCACGAAACCCCCTTATTGAGTATGACCAAGGTTTTGCCCCGAAAAGTCCATTTTCCCAAAATTAACGCCCACCCTCCGTCCGTGTGTGGTTAAGCACGTTGTTTCCCCCCCCCCCCCTGCCTAAACATTAAACTAAGATTTTCCCCCCCTCCTCTGTTTTATTTTACACTCTCTTCGAAGAAGACTTGATGCTAGCATCAAACATGCATGAGAGGCTGCATCCTGCCTAAACATTAAACTAAGATTTTCTCCCCAATTTCGCTAGCCGTGAGACGCAACCGTTCAACTCCCCCCGCAGGTTGTCCGAAGGTGCCACCACGCCCTGAACCACGTGAGTGCGGTGATCGGCGCCGTCTGCATCGAGTCCGGGCACTGCTACCGGGCCCTGGCCCGGGTGCTGCTCGCCGTGAAGGACGTCGACATCGCGGTGCAGCACCAGTACAAGGCGATGACGATATTCAGGCGCTCGCACGGCCCCGTCTGGGGCGCCATGGTGCCCCTCTACCGCACCATGGCCGTCATGGCCCACCACTCCGGCCGCCTCCAGCCGGCCCTGCTGTACTTGGTGCGGGCCGTGTACCTCAGCCGGGTGCTCTCCGGTGACGTGCCTTACGACCTGCTGTTTGCTCTGGTATCGTTTTACCAGGAGGTCGGGCATCCCGACAGAGCCGAGGCGGTGCTTGCGTTCGCGTTCAAGAAGGCCGAAGCGCACCGGACGGGCGACGCGGGCGACCCAGCGAGCGCCGTCGCCCTCGCAACGTGCCACCAGCACCGGGCCATGATCCTCGGGCAGCAGGGCCGCCACGCCGCCGCCGTCGACGCGCAGAAGAAGGCCGTCACGCTCTTCACCGACACCCTCGGCTCCGCCGACGCGCGCACGAAGGAGGCGGACACGTGGTCTGTTTTCCAGCTGCAACCCAGGGCTTGCGCTCCGTTTTCGGCCTCAGAGAAATACTCGAGGGACTGCCTTGTGCTCATTTCGAAGGAGGCTAGAGGGGGAGAAAACAATTTTGTTGAACGCTTACGCCCGCCACGAAACCCAGGGTTACCTGTGTTTCGTGTGGGCTACAGCACATTTACCTCCTTTGATCTATCGCAACTGGCAGTCTCCTCAAGCATTTCCTACAAAGCAGGTGCTTATACAAAAATACTCGACGTAGCTGCTTCGACTCCGAATGGAAGGGGGGAAATATAGAGGTAAGGGGCAAATACAATACAAACACAATCTGATTTGTTCTTCGCTTACACCACCGTGTGTTGTTTTCTCACTCAGGATTTTTTGACCTGTTGTGTTTGTGTGATTTGTCGTGTAGGGGTAGACCCGCATGACCTCACGTCCGTTCAACACGTGGTTCGGTAGTTACAGCACTTGGGATCCCTTCTGTTCTTTGTCGGGCAGCATCGTCGAGCATTTCCTTTCAAGCTGGCGCTTATGTAAAAACCGTACACCGCGAGAGTAGGAGAAAGTAGAAAGGGAAACTAGAGTTTTCGTTGACCGCACTACCCTGAGCCCAAATCCTGGACGTGGTTTCAGGTGGCAAATTCGGCAAATGATCATGATCAGAAGGTCCTACTTGAGCGGTTCAGTTTCCTCACACATTGCATGTGGCTAAAACAAAATACGTGTCGTCCCCACTTGTGGGCGCTTGATGTTCGAGGGGGGAAAAAAACCTTTTCCCCCCTAAGTGCGGCGGGCGAAAAAAAAAAAAAGAAATAGCCTCGCTACTGGACTTGGCGACACCTGGGTGTGCGGCCTTGGCGACTTGTGGGCCTAGACTCCCCTGCATGTGGACCAACCTGTAGAAAGCACATGCGGAGGAGAAAATAAAGCAAAATCCACACGTGGTACCTGTGGATCCACATGTGGAAGCACACGTGGGGGAAAAAAGTACAAAATAACAAATTAACGTGTGGAAATCAACACGTTCCACACGTGGAGCGTAAGCCCTGCTACAACCCCACAAAGAAGTTCTGCGTGTGTATCCTCCTTGCGTGCGGGGGGTGCGCACGATAAGATAAGCATGCGGTGCCCCGCCGAATATGCGATATCACAAACCCTTTCAAAGAGAGCCACCCGGAGACTCGAAACCCCCGGTTACTCAAGCGGACTTTGCTTGTGTGATTCCTTATTAGCTATTACCTGTAACAAGTATGCTCAAAAAGGAAGCAGTTGCTGGTCATTGCAAAAAAGAGAATAGCTGAGTCGCAGCTCTTGAACGCTGCAAACACTTGCAACAAAATGAGAGTTCATCACTCAACCTGACTGAACGCAGTGCCTGATCGCATATAGGTCAAGCTGGATTCAGGACGCAAGTGGAACCGCTGCCGGTTTCGTGGGGAGCTTCGTAACACTTTTATGTTTTGTGAAAGAACCCTGCATGTGTCGGGGTTCGAAGAAATTCGTAGTTGGCGAGCGTGCTGCTTGCAGCTTACCACCAAACGGTTCAAGTGAACGTTTCGCTACAAAAACGGGTGGACCGCAAGAGCAAACAGGCGGTGTTTTTTTGGAGCAGCTCTTTGACACTGCTAAGGAGGTCAGTCGGTGTCAGTGCGAGAAAATACACACCGCTACGCGTGTCTTCGGGCGAAGGAGGCAGGCGCGTGGCCTGTTTGACTCTCTGTTCGACTGCATCGCGTGCTAAGGTCGTAGCTGCGAACATTCGACGTGGGAGGAAACGTCATTTACTCGCTCGCCGTAGTCGAGTGGTAGTACGCAGCCTGGACCTACAGAGAGATACCAGCACATCAGAGAACAATCAGATCCTCCGGCCTCTACGAACTAAGACCACACGGCACGCGGCACAGTGCACATCGAGGGCCACGGCTGGTGGTGGTGATTGAGTTTCCCCTCGGGGAGGCGCGACTGGTTTGTTCATCTGCGCGGATCCTCGTTTAGCCACTAGGTCTTCAAATTGTATTCCACAAAAAAGTGTCATAAAAAACGACATTTTTTTGTGTTGACAATGCATTTGTTGGTACTAATAATTAGTAGTTGGCAGCGTACTAAAAGCAACTTACCAAATCAGGTGAAAGGCCGCAAGTGCGCATAAACAAACGGAAGCGCCATACTAATTTTTGGGTTTCTGCTTTTTGCCACCTGTAGGTGCGAAAACTGTCGGTTTCAAGATTTGATCCACCGACAGGGCTTTCCGAATATCTGGAAACCAGAAATCTACGGGGGCGCCGATACGCTTCCGTGACAGAACTACGCGATTCCCAAAAAAATTGGCGGAAAATCCCGAAAATGTGCTTCCACATGGCGGATCTTTTGTTTGAGAGAAAAAAACACCCACCTGTGGACTCGAACCGGCGACCAAAAAGGGTCATAGTTACGGAGTGCACTGACGACTAAGCTATTTTTGCCAAAAAACCGAAATATTGTTCTCTTCATTTCGCACGAACCAACAAAATGGTCGCTGGCTCGAATCCTCGCTGCGTCGAGCGTTTGTGAGCTCTACAATCGATCAGCTTTTCGTGAATTGGGGGGGTACTGTAACAATTGATTAAACACACAGCACTCAGCCAATCCTGATTAGCTGATGCAACGTGTCTATTATCGAGCCTTCTTCTGGGGCTAAAGATGCTGATAGCACGATCATCGAATATCGAACAAAAAGAAGCATATTCGTCTGAAAAAAGGATGTAGCCAGGCAGTGCAGCAGGGGACGAGGAAGTTCGGACTGACTTGTGGAAGCAGGTTGTCGAGTGCAAAGGGGCTCGGGTACCCGTTTTCCCGTATTAGCAACCTTTGCAATTTAGCGCAGCTAATACTCGAGCCTTTTGACATTCCCTGCGGGGCAGTTCCAGGCGATAGGGCAAGCGCTTGGCAGACACCCTGTCCTCGAAGATGTCAAGTTTCTGTTTGTGGGTTCGATCTCCCTGGCGACAACAAGGCGGTTGAAAACGGAGGCTAATCTCACCTTTAGGCACTGCAATGTCACGCATGCCATTGTCAGACGCTACCGTCTGGCATTGCGCAATTCGTGCCATAGTCGTTGGGGGTATTGGCAAGGGGGTTCAGTGGACACTCATCTGTTGGCTCCTCGTTACTGCCCACGTAGGTTCCGGGAGGTCTGCTTGGCTGCACGCGGCTTGTGGTGTTGCTTCGTTCTTGAACTTTTTCTTCGGCTTCATGCGGTTCATCGTCCCGGCCTGCCCCTGGTACACGACTCGTCTCGTCTCCGTAGCTCGTCTATCCTGCTTCACTTCGTGCTTCCATCGAGCCTACTTGCGCTGTCACATTCCGATGGGTAGTGCGTCTGCGGGAGGAACCTGCCGTTATTGTGGCTGACACACCCTGTCCCTGCGGCCTTCATCGCTGTCTGCTCTCGTGCGGCCACTGTGGGGCATGATTCCGCCTCGGATCCTCGGTTGTGCTCCTTAGCTGGATCGCTAGCTCGATAAGAAGAGCTGGTGTGTGGGCACAAGCGAATGTGGTTGCGGTTGCGGGCCGGCCGGCGTGACTGCGAGCAGACAGGCTGCATGCGCGTGGGCCCAATCGCGCCATTCACGCGGTACTCCAAAGGCCTAATCGGGCCGGGCCGGCACATACAGATTGCGACCGGGGCCAGCGTCGCACCTCGGTCTCGTCCCTTACAGCCGGAGCACGTGGCTCTCCCCAAGCCTCTGGGAAGGTGGCGGAGCTGGGAAGACGCGAGAGAAAACCAAAGTAGCGGCGGCCGACCTCTGTCTGCAAGCACGTCTCTGGCAGGGCAGTCGGCACCAAACGGAGCACAGTACCTCTTCCAAAGCAGTCGGCTGAAGCGGAGCACAGTCAATGGGCATTCAGAGAGTGCAAAGCATGTCTCTTGTAGGGCAGTGGGCAGCGGGCTTTGAGGGAAAGGTCAGCGCGGTAGCGATGACCAGGAGAACACATACAGATGGGTGGGGAGAGGCCCTGGGACTAAGGCGTGACTACCCCCGTCCCTGTCCCTCCCAGAGCGCCACCCCGAATCTAGCCTGGCTCCACCACGGTGAAGGCCCACACCTGCGGTTTCCGTCCCTCGTATGCTTGTGCTTGGCAAGACAGTGGTCAACATGGTCGCTCATGGGTCAGCCAGGGGTCCACCAGTGGTCGAACCCAAAATACTAGTGTCAATTTCGATCACACTCTACAACGCTCGACTACACTCTACTACACTCTACTACACTCGATTACACTTCGTCGCGACGAATGGGTTTGCGAAGAAGAGGAAAGCGGAGCTGGAGGGCGCCGCGCCAGCGCCGAGACAGGAGAAGCGTGAGAACGTGGTGTTCATTCTGCAGGAAGCAGCAGAAGGCAAGCGAGAGCCCGCAACATCAACACCGACGTCAGCAGCGAAGGTCGGGAAGACGGCGCCAACGCCAGCGAAGAAGCGGCGATCAGACTCCGCGGCGGAGCCGGTACCGAAAAGACGCAAAGGACGCGTCGATGCGCCACGACCATCGCCCAGGCGCCGAGAAAAAGCAGAAGTCGACGCGCAACCGATGAACCTCGACGAGCAATCGAAGAAGAAGCGAAGCACCAAAGGCGCGCCTGAGCGCGACGATCAAGACGAGCTAAAGAGGCGAAAGCATGATACATCACGTGCGAAGAGATAACCGCGCCGTCGGCGATGCAGATTATCGCCACAGATTCTTTGCATTCTAACCCCAAAATATTACACTCGATTACGCTCGATCAGGGGGTGGGTGAATTGGCTCATAAACATCGAACACGGGTGTACTTAATAAACTATAGTTGCCCGTGCTAAATATTTACCAACTTTTACTCTTTGCAGGTATTGCTTCTGGGTCAAGACAGCCGTTGACAAGGCAAAGAAGATTGAGAAGGCAAAGCGGTGATCCCTCAAAGCTTTTCTCGCCCGCAGCCCGGTTTGTGTAGCGGATGGCCAACTTATGGCGAGCTTTGAGCTCCAGCTCTCGCTTGGAGTTCCGGCCGCTTCGTTGGTCGGTAGGATGGCTAAAGTCCGGCGGCTAGAAATGATATTTCATGAAGAAGAATAGGTCCACAATTTTGCAGTGTTACGCGACGCAAGACCGACGCCAAACGCAGAAGTGCGGCAAGGCAGCAGTACTGGAGTGTCGCAGCTGAAGGACTCGTTCGAGAGCGTGTGCAGCAGAGTGACCTACCCTTGTGACGTTGCGGTGCTTGTTTGTTTTGTTGTTCTGGCGGCTACTGGGGTGCAGTTCAGGCCACAACACTGAACGACGCAACCGCGAACATGTGGCAGCAGTATTGGAGCGCGTCTGCTGAAAATGTTGCTTCGCGATGATTCACGAGGAAGTTGCAAGACGCCACGTCTTCTTGCGAGTTGTGGCGCTCGGCCTCCAGGTGTTCGCCCTGGGGGGTGCGACCTATGGCTACGATGTTGGGACGCAACGCGAAGAATTGGAGCAAACGCAAATATGCGGCACAACGGCGAAGGCGAAAAGGTGCAAAAACCTTATCGCAGTTGCAAAAGCGCCCACAAAACACACCACGCGTGAGAAGACTTACCGATATGCCCCTCTTCATCAAACTGGAAAAACGACCTAAGCTTTGCTGACACGGGGGCCTCAGCCTTCCCCGGGAAGTGGCGACAGGGTGTATGCACTTTACGCTGCTTGGATGCGCCGGCAATGCCGGGATTCACACACCGTCCACGTTTTGCAGCTGGACGGAGGACAGAGGTGATGTTAAACGGCGTAGAAGCAGTTTGCTCCAAAGACAGCTGGATTGACGCCAAACCCGTGTACCCTCAGGACGTAGCCTTCGCTCAATGGAAGCTGAAGTTTCCCATCAAGGTGTTAGCCGCCGCCGTAGGCCGCGCAGTCGTGAGGAAGAAGAGGGCCCGCAGCGTTACAAGGCAGCGATCCCCCGCGAGACGAGCTCACCCGCCGGCCAGAGCACCCGCTGCAGCACCAACTCCGGTGCCGCCGCTCACTGTAGGGGAGCCGCAACCTGCAGCGCGCCTCCGGAGCGACTTACGCCCGCCGTAGCAGTGCGAAGAGAAGTGAGGAGACCGGAAACTCCCCGGAGAGATGGTCCCTGCACTCTAACTCGTCTCTCTCTCTCTCTCTCTCTCTCTCTCTCTCTCTCTCTCTCTCTCTCTCTCTCTCTCTCTCTCTCTCTCTTTCTCTCTCTCTCTCTCTCTCAAACTTTGACCCGACCACAGAGGTTCTCTTTCAGCATTGAGCGCAGACAAGTGCAGATGCCAGCGCTTTTTAGCAAGTGAAACCGAAGATCTTCTCCCGGCTTTTCCGATCCCAAGCCTTGATGGGCGGGAGTTACTTCGTCCCGCCTCACCCTCCCTCTCTCCGGAAGAGGGAATGGCGAACGCTGACTCGTTCATTTTCATTTTCACCGGGGCTTCGAAAGTCTTTGACTCCGCCGTTGGCTAGTTGCTTGTACCGTGCTTAGTCTACACAAGCACCTTGACACGCCGCTCTACCTTTTAACATTCCGAGGTTTTGTATAGGGGCCAGGCCCTAACGTTGGCCCTATTTTGTTCAGCCACAGGCAGTGTGTGAGGAAGCTAAACCGGAGTAGGACTCTGACCATGGTTTTGCTACTTACGCTTGCGTGCTTTCCCTGTGTGCACGGCAAACAAGCCGACCATGGTTATATCTCATTTCTTTTGAAATGGGGTTGGCCTCTTCCTGGTGTTGCTCAACTTGGCCCGTCGGTTTGGCAAGGTCTTTTTGCCTGGACGCACGAGCACGGACATACGAAGCTGAACCGATGCAAAAGCCTTTCAGCACGTTGCAGGGTCGCTCATTGGTCGTCTTGCGGTTTCTGAGCACACTTTCATGTCTTGAAATGAAAGTGTTCATCGGGGATCGACGGCAACACAGTGAGAAGTGCTGTTCAATTCTCGAAGCAGTGAATATTCACTGCTTCAGACCGCGTTCCGAGAATCTCTTTTGCAAGAGAGGTCAGTGGAAGCGCGCCGTGGTGTGGATGTCAACATCAGGAGGAAATCAACAACGTAAGCGCGCACTGAACACACGGACTTCTCTGTCTTTTCCCATCCTCGCCACCTTGCCTCTCTCTCCCTCTCCCAGCGCGCCATCAGACTTGATCACCGTACGTTCTGCCTTAAACGACGGACTCTACGCACGTGCATATCACCCCCCCCCCCCCCCCCCCCCCTTCTCTGCTATCTGCTGACGCCTGATGTCCACGTTTCATCGAGAGACACAATGTCGATATCCTCCTCCCTCTGCCCCTCTGGCTCCCTTCAACACGTTTGGGCCTTGTTCATTTACAGGGGGGGGCCAATTACAATATAGCAGTATATTACAATATACTAGTATATTACAGTTTAACTTTGAAATCGCGAATTCGACGAGCCGAAATTTTGAATACAATTTAACTTACCAGCTCCAAACGAACTCCAGTTGGTGGTGTGCTCACAGTGATTCTCAGAGGTAGTTGTCAGGGAAAAAACCCACAATGTCCGAAACGTAGGAGTTTAACTGAAAATAAGGCTTGAAAACTGCCAAGACCACCACCAGACGAACCAACAAGTACCAGCCACACCCACACCCAAGGAAAGAACTTCAACCCACCTTGACTGTCGACCGTAGACACAAAACACAGATCCTTAAAACTCGAAACAGTCTTGAAAGAGACCAACAACGCGTGGTCATGGGCAAAGGCGATTTGCTGTTGTCGTCAGAGATTGCCGGGCTCATGGATACGCTCCTCAGGACGAGTCACCAGCCGCAGACGGTCCAGATCGCGAATCCTGCCTACGACCCCGTCAACAGGCCGAACGGAATAATGTACGCGGAGCACTCGCTCTTCGCGCAGCTCACGAGGGGGATGCATCCACACCCCTATTCCCCAAGCTCCCTTCTAAACATGCTTACTCCAGTGTGGCTTTTGTGTACACAAAATTACACAAAGCAGTACACAAAATTACACAAAAAATTACACAAAATTACACAAAGCACTACACAAAATTACACAACAATTACACAAGAATTACACAAAGGATTTCACAGTGTATTTGGGCTCGAAATCGCTTTCGGAACCTTTTTCGCGACATTCCCGTCACATTTTGGCCTCAGCTTTGCCCCGTGAGTGAATTTGGATGTCTTTCGAGATATTTGACAGCTGGCAGACGAGTCTTCCCCACCACCACCACCACCACCACCACATCAGACTTTAGCCACCTCCTTGTCACGAACTTTCCTGCACGGCCAACCTTAATAAGGTCCTTATCGAGGCATCGTTTCAAGGAGAATGGCTTGCACTGAATTTGCCTCACTGGCCGCGCAGTAGCCTATGTGCGTACTGAGTAGGTTCGGATGTCAAGAAGAGTGAGAGTGTGAATCGACAACAATGATGGACGACTCCAGCCTCAGGAGCCCAGGCCAGTGTGAGACTTAGCTAGCTATTTGGCCAGCTAGCTATTTTTAGCTATTATAGCTAAAAATAGCTAAAATAGCTGCCCAGCCGACTGAAAATATATTCACGTCTTTTTTGTCAGAAAACCTCAGGTAGGTACCCAAAAATGCAAAAGAATTGCGACGAAACCAGAGTTTCTGCCTCGTTCTCGTTTTCAGAGTCGCCCAACCCCCCCCTGGTACCCCCCCCCGCCCTCTCTGGGCCGTGTCACGGCGTGTGCAGGGTATCGATTTCCTGGCTGGTGACATTTTCCCGCTGGTCCATGTAGCAAACCTTTTTCGACGCGTTTTTGCTCGTTTTCAGCTCCGATGAAGAGATCCGTGAAAAGTAGACCCGGAGACGAAAAACTATGTGCGTGGTTCGGGGCCCTTTACAAGTTGCAGGGCGCCGGGCGTGGAAGCCGCCACGTGTGGATTGAGAAGGACGGGAATCGATCCCCTGGGTGGTGGCATTTTCCCGCCGGACCACGCGGCAGGCCTTTTTCGACGAATTTTAGCTCGCGATCAGCTGCAATGAAGAGATCCGTGAAAAATAGACCCGAAAACGAAAAAGTATGCGCGTGGTTCGTGGGTCCGTGCATGATGCAGGGCACCGGGTGTGGAAACCACCAGGTGGGCATCGAGCAAGACGGGTATCGACCCCCTGGTTGGTAACTTTTTCCCGCTGGTCCATGTAGCTGACCTTTTTCGACGAATTTTTGCTCGCAATCAGCTCCGATGAAAAGAACTGTGAAAAATAGACCCGGAAACGAAAAAGTATGTGCATTGTTCGTGGGTCCGTGCAAGATGCAGGGCACCGGGCGTGGAAACCACCGGTGTGCACTGGGAAGAACGGGTTTCGATCCCCTGGTTGGCGACATTTTCCCGCTGGTCCACATAGCAGACCTTTTCCGACGAATTTTTGCTTGCGAACAGCTCCGATGAAGAGATCCGTGAAAAATAGACCCGGAGACAGAAAACTATGTGCGTGGTCAGTAGTTTTTACAATTTGCAGGGCACCGGGCGTAGAAACCACCAGCCTGACCAGGTGTGCATTGAACACGGACGGTATCGATCCCCTGGCTGGTGGCATTCTGTTGCTGGTCCGCGTAGCAGACCTTTGTCGACAAAGTTTTGCTCGCGATCAGCTTCGATGAAGAGATCCGTGAAAAATAGACCCGGGAATCAAACACTACGTGCGTGGTCCGTGGGTTCTTATAGGATGCAGAGCACCGGGCTTGGAAACCACCCGGTGTGCATTGAGCAGGACGGGTATCGATCCCCTGGTGGTGGCATTATGTTGCTGGTTCACGCAGCAGACCTTTTTCGACGACTTTTTGCTCGCGATCAGCTCCGATGAAGAGATCCGTGAAAAATAGACCCGGGAATCAAACACTACGTGCGTGGTCCGTGGGTTCTTACAGGATGCAGAGCACCGGGCTTGGAGACCACCCGGTGTGCATTGAGCAGGACGGGTATCGATCCCCTGGTGGTGGCATTATGTTGCTGGTTCACGTAGCAGACCTTTTTCGACGACTTTTTGCTCGCGATCAGCTAGATCCGTGAAAAATAGACCAGGGACCATCCAGTATGTGCGTGGTTCGGGGTTCCTTTAAGATGCAGGCACCGGGCGTGGAAACCACACCAGGTTTGCAGTGGGAAGGACCCTGGCTGGTGTCATTTCTTGGCTGGTCCACCGTGACTCCACGTGGCAGACTTTTTTCGAATTCCTGCTCGCGATCAGCTCCGATGCGAGAAATGGACCCGGAAATGAAAAGGATTGTTTGTGGTGCGTCGGGTTTTCCCCAGGCCCTACGATACAAGTCTACCAGCATTGTTAGCAGAGACTGCCAGAGTGCAGCAAGCCAGACCCAGGTCCAGTCCTACTGTGCAGTAGTCTACAGGGGGGAAGCCCGATGAAGGGGGGGGGGTAGCACGGTGCACATGTGAACCTCATGCTGATTATCTGCCTGAAAAATCCCGGTAAACTGTGGAAAACGGCACAAAATCCGAGAAAATAGTCGGAATAGTGACATTTCCGTTGAAAATGCTCAGTCAGCTATTTTAGCTATTTTCAGCTATTTTCAGCTATAGCTAGCTAGCTATAGCTAAGTCTCACACTGCCCAGGCCGCAGGCGAGACCTAACGTGACCTCGTTGTTATCTACAAGAACGAACACTTCCGTGTGACTCTGAGTCAGAAAGGGGCGCTGGAAAGATCTTGCGCAGAATTCTTCTACCCGGAACTTCTCTCTCCGGATGTGCCGAAGCCTGTGGCGAAGGTCCTGCCACAACTGTAGTTACTGGAGAGGCGGGATCACGGCCGCTGAACACAAGGCCCCACGCACGAGAGCAGACAGCGAGGAAGGCCGGTGAAAAGCAGGCCCGATGGAAACACGAAGTGAAGCGCGAGAGACGGGACGCGAGCCGTGCACCAAGGGAAGACCGGGCGTTGGGAATCGTCAATGATCGTGCGAAACCGGAAGAAGTCCAAAAACGAAGGGCAGGGGAACCTACGGCGGTGAAGTAGCGAAGCTCACTCGAGCGACCGATGAAGTCCTTGTCAATACCAACGACGGGAACACGCATGCACAATGCCGGATGCTAGCTTCTGTCAAGAGCATGCGTGGCACAGCCGTGTCTTAAAGGTGAGATGAGAGGCATTGGCTCACTCTGTCCAAGGACATACATACCACTACTGTAGTGGCTCACATGGTTGAAGGGAAACTCTTTTTGGTTCGACTCACGGCTCAAGATCAGTCGCTGTTGTTGAAGATCCATTGTTCGGGAAATCCTTCTTCAGAACCATGCGATTCAACTCGCGATACGTGATGCTCGTTCTCGGACCCGAGAACGAGCATCACGTATCCAACACCCAGTTATGCTGAGACAGTGCGTGATGATCACTCGACCGATTCGGACACTTCAGTGTGAACACACAGCACGTCACTGCAAAAAGTTCGCTGCGTATACCAACCTACTCGGCCCTGCGCAGAGCACGAACATGAAGCCGCAGTGTCGCACGGAAACTGAGCACTGCCCCCCTTCGCCTTTTCGGATAGCGTGACGAAAGCCGCAGTGCCACTCGAAGCTCGCAAGCAGCCGCCAGAACCTGAGCCCCGGCTGAAGGACACAGGCGAGCAACGAGTGCGTGTAAGTTACGTTAGTAATGTGTAGTAGGCACCGTTCGGAACAGCCGGGCTCATGGATACGCTCCTCAGGACGAGTCACCCCACCAGCCGCAGACGGTCCAGATCGCGAATCCTGCCTACGACCCCGTCAACAGGCCGGACGGAAGAATGTACGCGGAGCACTCGCTCTTCGCGCAGCTCACGAGGGGGATGCATCCACACCCCTATTCCCGAAGCTCCCTTCTAAACATGCTTACTCGGTTCAGCAAAGGGGCTGAAAAGCTTGAATGACAGGGGGCAGTATCTAAGTGTTCTTGGTCTTCTCGACAACCGCCGAGATCGTGCTTTGTCGTCGATTCACTGACAACGTACGCAAAGCCACTGCTTCTCCGAATGCTAGCCGAGCTTTTTAGTCACGTCGAGGTGCTCCAGACAGGAGAGCAGCACGACGGTTGGTCGTGTGGCTATCACGCATGCCACCATGCGACGAACGTGTTTCCGGGCAGTACAAGAGTGCACGTCGTTTGCAGCTGTCAAGGAACTCTGCCGCGCGCGCATGTGCCGCCGCTGCCATGCCTCACAGTGGAGCTGCTAACTGGAAAAGGAGTTGAAAAAGTGACACCGGCCAGAATCACACCGGCGAGCAAAGGATCAGAGAAAGGAAAACCGCACCGTGCGTCCTACACGCAAGCATACAAGCATGCTACAGCAACGCTTAGCAGGCAGAAGTCGGTCAAGCACTCTGATATGCGGGCCCTTTTCTTTGGCACCCATGGTTTCGACTCAAGTAAGAAACTGGCGCAACAGCTATCCGGAGGATATGGCACAACTGCCCGGCATCCAAGCATCCTGCAATTCGATTCGAAAAAAGGGCGGTGGTAGCAAGCCTCAGTACCCCGCAGTAGAAGAGCACACCCTGCGGGTGGTAAACCAGCGTATCGATAAAGGATGGCCAACGACACGAAGTAAAGTGCAGGAAACCGCGCTAAGCTTCAAGCCTTTTCCACAAGGTTTCAAAGCGTCGTTTGAATGGGTCGATGCTTGGAGCCGTAGAAACTGCTTCAAGTTCGCCTCCACCAGAGCCAATTGTCTTTCAGAAACAGAAGCAACAATGAGGCTGCACGACTTCTGGGGATGGGCGCGTCGCACTTGCATCGGAAAAAGTTTGGTGCGGCATGCATACGGGGTGCATGCCTACTTCGTCAACGTGGACGAAACGCCCCTTTATCGATGCCCGAAGGGAAGCTTGTCGAAGCTTCGTACCCCAAATGGAGCAGCCAGACCGCCACTCGATCCGGATTGCCGACGCTGCTGACGACATTGCCGCGGGCACTTGGAATGGAGCCTTCTTTGTTCTCCATTTCGGATCCGATGAAGTTCGCGAAAGCCACAGTCTACCTGCGAAGGGCCCAGATACGCAATGAGAGACTGGCTTTGCCGCGCCTGTACACTGTTCACTGATACCTCAAGTGTTTTTGCTCAGAATCGCCACACAAAAAAAAAACTGGACAGTTCAATTGTATTCAACTTGCGATTTTGGGGGGTTTTTCAGAATCCCGGTTTTCATTTGCCTCATCCTTATATTACAATTATACAGTTATATTGTAATTGGCCCCCCCCTGTAACCTTTCTGGCGTGCGACCTCGGTCGTGAAAGCATAAGTTCGGGCAGCCTGCCCAAGTCTGTCCTCCCACCTCGTAGCAGGTGTCCGAGGGTTTGACATTTCAGTGGTAACTAGGTCGACGCACCGGCACCAAAGAGGCAGGCCATGAGCGCTGGTCAGCAAACGTGCAAGCTCTCTTTTATTGTCTTCGTCAACGACTTAAGCGTCGCTGACACAGGACCCTCAGCCTTCCGGGAAGTGGCGACAAGGTGTATGCTCTTTACTCTGCCTGGGTACGCCGCAATGCCGGGATTCACACACCGCCCACGTTTTGCAGCTGGAGGGAGGACGAAGGTGATGTTAACGGCATAGAAGCAGTTTGCTCCAAGGACCGCTGGAACGACGCCAAACACGTGTATCCGCAGGACGTACCCTTCGCTCAATGGAAACTGAAGTTTTGCATCAAGGCGTTAGCCGCCGCCGTAGGCAGTGCGGGGGGGGGGGGGGGGTGCAAAGAAAAAGAGAGCCCGCATTTGTCTGTCGTCGGGTGGCTGACGATGGTCTCTGCTATATAAGAGTAGGGTACGGAAGTGGGTACGAAGTCATGGAGGGCGGCGCCCTACCAGTGCAAGGGTTGTTTCGGTGGAAGACTTCCGGATGAAGCAGAAAATACAAGGAACTGCAAGAGCTTGACCACAACGTACCGAAGCTTCTGCACACGATGTTGATCACACCAGCATTTTCTACACACCAGCCTCCACCAACCAAGGCGGCTCGCGCAAGGAGCCATGGCATTTGTCAAGTTAGGTGACACTGGCAGTGGTCGGATGTCAGTTGTCGAAGCGTCACGCGGGGGGGGGGGGGGGGGGGGGGGGGGGGGGGGGCAGGGGGCGCACTAAGGATTGGGGGGTGCAACGGGCAATGTCAACGTCTGCTAAATTTGGAAGGGGGGGGGTCCTGTTTGGTGCACCTGGTGGCCGGGGACCCCCCCACCCTTTTTTCCGGGGACCCCCTTAAACGCGCTCTTTCGCGATGGATCTTTCCACTCCGTCCTCAGTTCGTCTGTGAGGCCTGAAATTTGACGTGCAAAACACAGGCTGAAACCGGGAAAATCTGCCCTTTCGTGGTTTTCTTGGTGCCGATTTTCGGAATTCTCTAAGTACGTTTCCCAGCGGATTTGCCTGAAAAACAGCTTTTGGGGGGTATTGGCATTTTGGGAAAAGCACATGGTAAATCGGCCCAATCGGCCCGAATTTTCACTTTTTGGGCCAATTTTCCAGATTTTGGCTGATTTTTGAGTGCACTGCAGGAATCTTGGTTTTCGGGGAAACTGACTTTGCTCAAAAGTTGCTAAGTACATTTCCCTGCCAAAAAAGTGCAGGAAAACATTTTGGTGGGGATTGACCTTTTTTTCCGCAAAAGTGGGTTTCGATTTCGAAAACGAGGAGAACGGATTCATCTGGAGGAAACGGAGTACCCACTCGGCACCGGGGGGTCTGGGAAACACCCCAAAAACAGCCCCCAAAACGACCTTTCCCCCCTTCCAGAAAACCTGTTCTCAGAGGGTGTCAACCTATTCTGGTGCCTTCCCACACCCCCTGTCCTTCCAGACCACACTTTGCCAAAACCAGAGTCCACTGTTTGTGCCCATTGAAAAATGACCCAGACTGGGTATCAATTCCGCCGAGGCACACTTTTGCCCACGTGGGAACCTAAATTTCCTTGGGGCTACAGGGTGCGCCAAACGCGCCGCTCCGCGCCACGCCAAACGAGCCACCACACTGTGCAGGGGAAGGGAGGCGATTCGTATTCCACCTGTTACGGGAAACATGAGCCAATTCACCTACCCCCTGATCGAGTGTAATCGAGCGTAGTCGTTTGGATTAGAATGCAAAGAATCTGTGGCGATAATCTGCATCGCCGACGGCGCGGTTATCTCTTCGCACGTGATGTGTCATGCTTTCGCCTCTTTAGCTCGTCTTGATCGTCGCGCTCAGGCGCGCGTTTGGTGCTTCGCTTCTTCTTCGATTGCTCGTCGAGGTTCATCGGTTGCGCGTCGATTTCTGCTTTTTCCCAGCGCCTGGGCGATGGTCGTGGCGCATCGACGCGTCCTTTGCGTCTTTTCGGTACCGGCTCCGCCGCGGAGTCTGGTTGCCGCTTCTTCGCTGGCGTTGGCGCCGTCTTCCCGACCTTCGCTGCTGATGTCGGCGTTGATGTTGCGGGTTCTCGCTCGTCTTCCTCTGCTTCCGGCAGAACGAGCACCACGTTCTCACGTTTCGCCTGTCTCGGCGCTGGCGCGGGACCCTCCGGCTCCGCCTTCCTCTTCTTCGTTGTTGTTTCTTCACCTCTCGCCACGGCCGCCCGGTGGTGCCCTTTCCTGCAGCAGTGCCCGGGTCTCCTACTCCTCAGGTCGGCGTGTTTCTTACAGCCGTCGCACGTCGGCATGCCATGATCGAGGCATCGGTGGTGATGGTTGCGACAGCACTCCGCTGTCGTCTTACACGTGGCGCACTGCGTCATCCGGTGCTCGGCACACATTTTTACGGCTAGGCCATCACCCTCCCTGTGATGGGCCTGGCAGCACCACGCCACCGACTTGCCCCGGCGCTTACACACGTCGCACTTCACCTTTTGGTGCCCGGGGCACACCCGCTCACCCCACTTTTCGTGTCGGGGAATCCCTTCCGGCACGAGCCACGGATCCCCTCCGACGACAGCCGACTTCTTCCCTTTCCTCTTCTCCGTAGCGTCATCGAAGGCCGCCCATCTCGCCGCACGCTCCGCCCTTTCTCTTCCGTACGTCGGGAAAAGGTCCATCCCCCACGCCTCGCCGGTGAACGCATGCCGGCTCGCCTTCAGCTGCGTCTCCAAGATTCCCATCGTCTCCTCGCCGCCGCGGAAAATTGGCCTCATCTCGTAGCCCGTGAGGCATGGGGGGGCCCCTACCGTTCTCAATGAACCTATCTTCTCCAGCTTTCTACCCGGCAGAAGCGGCCCCACCCCTTTCCGCTCAAGCGCTTCCCCGATCGTTTTCAGCATCCGCGCCAACATTCTCGCACGGATACACAGCGGCGTCCCACCTGTCGTCGCCACTAAACTGCCCGGTAGATCGAGCCCGGTGTACACTTCGAAGTCTACTGCGAGCTCTGCCGTCGAGACGTCACCCGCTACCGACCAGCACATCCCATCCAGCCAATACTGCAGCGCCCGGAACCACCTCTCTCCTGCTACCGCCGTGAAGGTCCCCGGTCCAGCGATCGCTTCGAAATTCAGCCGGCGCGGGGGGCAGTCGTCAGGGTGCAGTTGTCTCCAGGGGTGGCCGACTGCCCGGTCTCTTCCTTCTCTCTCCAGCCGTCGTCTCTCTTGCATGACTTCCGCCATGAATGTGTGCAGCACTTCGATGTTGATTCGACTTCCCTTCGGCAGAATCCCGTGTTCTTGCAGGCACGGAGGCCAAGTCGAGCGATCTGCGTCAACAATTTCGGCATACTGCTGTTGCATTCGGATTCGTTCATACGCCCGGCACTGCCACCAAATGTGGCCCAGAGTTTCTTCCGTCGCCTCGTCACAGCGTCTGCACAGCCCGTCACCTCCCCACAGCTTGGCAGCATGTGATTCCGTCATCACCGACCCTGCTACGACCTCGGCAACGTCCCGCGCGGCCGTCAGCGTTGTCGACGCCTTCAGCCCGTAGGCATTCGTCGCGGTGTAGTCGACACCCGCCCGTACCCCTCCGAAGTTTGTGCGCCTCTTCTCGAGCTCCCCTAGTCGCCAGCCGTGAATCGCCTTTCTCAGGGTGTGCCCTCGCTCCCCCTTACTCTGTCGCACCAGCCTCAGCACATTCCCTGCCTCGTCCTCGGCGTCGTCGAGATCTTCTGTCCATCGTATACCGAGCTTCTTTGCATGCTCGGCCGCAATACCGATCGGTCCCCATGCGCGGATTCTGCTGCCATACGCCCTTCGAACTGTTGCGACGCGGGCCCTCCATACCGGCCTCTTTCGGCACACTTCTGCGATCATGCCGAGCGACCGATATGGCAGCACTGTGTAGGGGTCGAGCATGTGGGCCTTGTTTAGAATGCCCAACACGGCCTCCTGTGCCCGATGCAGCCTCACCGGGTCCCAGACGCCTCTGAGCAATGCTGCGGTGAACTTCCCCAGCCCCCGCACCGTCGGAAGCGCGAACTCCGAGCCGTATGTCGCCGCCGGTAGAACCGCCATCGCCGCTAGCCCCGACCTCTGCGCCCTCGAGATCGGTAAGGCACCCAACCGTTCGGCCTCCTCTGCACGCTGGTCGTAGCGCAGGTCCGTTGTTCTGCGTGTCCGCTTCGTGCCGACCAGACATCCTACGATTGTAAGCTCTTCCTTCGTCACGATGTCGGTGCCACCTATCTTCAACTTCGCTTCGTACCCCTTCGGCGTCCCGAAAGCGAACGTCTTCGGTATCCCGATCGACATGCCGGTGTTCGCACAAAACCTGTCGACTTCCACCAAGGCGTCCTGCAAGCATGCTTCTCTGAGACGCGTCAGGAGGGTGAGGTCGTCCGCGAAGGACTCGCTCGTCACCCCCCCCACGTCGTCCACTCTGCGCACCACGATGGACAGCAGCGCGTTGATGAGGATCACGCTCAGGGGGCAGCCCTGCAGTATCCCGTTGGTGGTGTAAAAGATGTCTCCCAGCCCCATGTGCAACTTGTACCGCCTTCGTAGTCGCGCGTAAACATCGCGCAGCGGCCCGAGAATTCTCTCATGGAGGCCAAGATCCCCCACCAGCTTCAGCACGACGTCTCGTGGCACTTTGTCGAAGCACTTGGCAAAGTCTAGGGCCACGCCGTACAGCTCCTTTCCCGTCAAGAGAGCCTCTTCAATCTGCGAGGCGATTTCAAACACCACGTCCACGGTTCCGTGTTTGGGCCTGAACCCGTGCTGGCTATCTGCTATCCAGCCTTCTTGCCACTGGACGACGTCCCTGAGCCTCGTGCTCGCCCACAAGCGATAGACCGCGCTTGTGACGGTGATGGGCCGCAATGCCAGCGGGTCGAGGGTTTCGTCTTTCGGGATCAGCGTGACCGCGGCTTCCAACAACGCGTTCGGCCACGTTCCGGTCGCTTCTATCGCGTTGAACACCTCCGCCAGGGCGTTCAGCAACGGCAGTGGCAGCTTCTTTAACTCTGCTGTGCTCCATCCGTCCACGCCCGGGACTCCGGCACGCTGCTTCTTTCCAAGAACGCTCCTCAGATCATCGCCCGTCAAATCTCGGCACACCATCGGTCGACATCGGATGTATTCCGCATACTCCGCCTTGAAGGCTTCATAGCACGGTTCCGGTCTACTCGCGTACATCCGGTTGATGGGCGCCCATTCTTTCTGCAACGTCGCGTCGATCTCCCGTAGATTTGCCGTGTAGCGGCCATCCACTTTCAGCGCCACCAGACCGTCCGCCTTCTTCCTTCTGCACCACGGAAGCAGTTGCGCCCTGTTTGCACAGTGGAAGTTCTGCATCTTGCTCTCCAGCTGAGCTATTCTCCCCTTTCGCGCCTGTGCTGTCAGTGACCGGCTCCTCGCTTCCAGCTTCTGCCTCAAGGTCTGGGCGACGCTCAAGTCCGGCGGGCGTCGCGGCAAATCGCGCACCTTTGGTACTCGTCCGGCCATTGATTCCAGTCCCGATACTACGTTCTCCCACGTCTTCTCCAGCGATCTCGGCATGCACCCGGGTCCTTCCCCACTCAGTGTTTGCAGCCCTCGGATGTAGGCGTCGAGGCCGTTCAATATCTTCCGGAATCTGCTTGAGGCATACGTACCCGCGCCCGTCCCGGTGTCTGTCACGGACGCAAAATGTTCTCTCTTAGGCTTTCTTGTCTCACCCCGTCCTTGATAGGCGGCAACGGGCCCGTCGAGCAACCCCTGTTTCTCCGCCAGCTCGACCAGATACCCCTCGCACGCCTTAGTCGCCGACACCCAGAGCGCTTCCACGTCATCTGGTGCTGCATCTTCGAACCGGTGCTTCACTAACAACTCTTCCGCCCGCGCTGCTGCCCGTCCTTCGTGCGTCACGTCTACCTGGCTCATGGACCTTGGCATGCGGTACCTCTCACATGTGTCTGCAAACGCGGTGATGTCCAGCTCTACCGTCACCATCTTGTGGCTGGGCACCCGCTGCCCTTCCGCGTCTACGACGACGGTGGTTTCGCTCGCTACCAGTGAGTGTATCGCGACGTCGTTCAGCAAGACGTGATCGATGCGTGTGCCTCGCGTCCCCGTCTTCTCGTACGTCTTCGGGGCACCGCCATCGGTGCAGATCTCTGCGGCGTCGTACCATCCCGATCGCAGCATGCACGACATCGCCGCCGACGACGAGGGCTCCGCATTAAAATCGCCGGCCACAATGACCGGTACTCGTCCGAGACTTGCTGCTTCTCGGTGCACCTCCGCAATAATCTTCTCCCTCTCCGGCGCCGCCTTGTCCCCCGAGTTCGCATACAGTGTGAAGACATGCAAAAATTGGTTTCCTCTTCCAAGTCCGACGGCCACGTGCACCCACCTCCGGCTCGGTGACGGCTTCCCGACCACGAAGGCCGGCGCCGGTTTCTTCGCGAAGACTGCAACACCCGCTCCGCCGGCTTCCGCTATCCACGGTGATGCTTTGCCCTGCCGGTCAAGTCGCTCCCGACACGGTTCCCCCCACAGCGACTTCCAGTCTCGCCTGACGCCGTCCTCGAACTCCCTCTGACCCCAGTCGGTCAAAAGCGTCTCCTGTACCGCCAGAATGTCGACAGCGGCACAATCCAAAAAGTGTGCCCTCCCCCCGAGAGATGTCATGTTTATCGTCCCGAACTTCAGCGTCTCCCTTCCTCCTTGTAACACGCCCCCGTCCCGCTTCGGCGGCACCTGCTGCGACCTGGCGTCCGTTCCTTCATGTGCTGCGACCCTCACCGCGTGCTCGACCCGGCTCAACTCCACAGTTTCCACCGTGTCTGCATGTAGCGCCAGCTCCGCCAATGTGGTACCCGGGAGCAGGAGCCGGTCGTAGTGCTCCGGAACGTACGTGACCGCCGTCTGCTGCCCCGTGGCGCCCACGCGAGGTGCGTATCGTCGCAGGATGTGCGGCCTCCTGCTGTCCAGCACCCAGAGTACCGCTCCGGTGACCGTCGCGGCTGCCGTCAACGTCATCTCGTCCCCGTACTCGTACGGCCCCCGCATTGCCTCCACGTAAGCAAACCAGCTGCCGTACCTTTCGGACGGCGCGAAGTGTGCTTCGAATGTCGGGTCTTTTAACATCGCGTCCACAACCCGTGCACGAAGTCTCCTTACCGACCACCCCGGCAGTCCGGCTGCGACCGCTGCGAACTGGCAGGCCCCGTCCCCAGGGACTTCTTGCACACTCGCTCCCATCGCGTCCGCGGCTTCTCTCAACCTTAACCCCAGCGTTTCGTGCGTCTCTCCACCGCCACGCATCCCGTCGTTCCCCAGTCACGAACGCTTCGCCGCTGCTGGTTGGTGTGCCTTCTTCGTCTTCGCTAACGGTGACTTCCCCGGCGTTCCCAGCGGACGCTTCGGTTGCGTCATGTGGACGTCTTGAGACGGAGCCTCGGCCCGTCCCATCTTCTGCTTCGTCGGTGTGGCGACGGGCGTCTTCGGCGCCTTCTTCTTGACCGGGGTCCGGTCTACGGGCATCGCCGGGGGTGTCTTCGGCCTCATCGTCGCGACCATCTCCGTCAGCTTCGCCATCTGAGCACTGAGTGCTGCGATGTCACCTCGCAGCGCGTCGTTCTTCGCGCGTAGCTCCGCGTTCTCCGCCCGGAGCTGTCGCACCGCGCCATTGTTGTCGCCCGCGCCCTTCGGTTGCTCGGGTGTGCTCGTCTTTTCCTGACCCTGCCGTCGCAACGCCTCGAGGTACGACGAGACCTTCGGCGTCCTCTCCGCCCTTGCATCCCACACCTGCGATTTCGGCCGCCGTCCGGACCTGTCTTCCTCGGTCTCGTCATCGACCTTCATCAGCGCTCCTCCCGCGCTTATCAGTCGATGCGGGGGCGGCTCCTCGCTGGCGACGACGCGCGTGTCCCCATGCGTCTTGCTCCGGTAGGACGCGACTTGGCGACATGTCCATCCCGCCGCCTTCATGGTCGCCTCAAGATCCGAAGCGGCATCGCGCGCCTGTGCCCCCCTCACCAGGTAATGCATCGCGGGCGGACCCTGCTTCGCCGCCGCTTCGCCCAGCGATTCCCGCACCCGCTCGGACATGCCGTCTTCGACCCTCACCCCCAGCCGCGCGCGACTACGAGCAAGGCCCAGGCAGCCTTTCCCCTGCGCGAGCACGAGAGCGCTCTTCAGCGATGCTTCCTCGTCAGCTAGCCACACGACGTCGTTCGTCTCCGACCCCTCCTTCCAGCGCGGTATGCGTAGAAAGAGACCCCTCCTGCCCGAAATTCTCAGCAACCTCCCGACCTGCTCCTCTTCGACGCGCACCATCATCTGAAATACGCGGTTTACCCGCCGCACGTTGAACATGCTGTGCGGACTCAGGTCCACCTTCGCCTCTCCCGCGAGCCGCCTGCACTCCGCCTTCAGCACCCGCCCCCCCGATGGCTCCTGCAGGGCCGCCAACGTCTCTGCCCCGCACCATCGTGCATCTATCTCGGCGCAAATCAGCACCGTCGATGTCGGCGGGCGGTCAACCTTCTTCACGTCCGCGGGCGCGTACACCACGTCTCCCTCCGGGGACCTCGTCACGTACCCCGGCAGCACTTTCTCCGCGCCGTCAACTCGGCACACCACGTCCGTCCGCCTGCTGCCCTCCAGAGCCGCCACCGTGACCACCGCCGAGCCCTCCGGCATCCCTTCACGCCGTATCCTGCGCGCGCTCGCCATGGGCGCGAACGCCACCGTCGCTTCCGCCAGCTCGGTGTGGTCAACCACCGGCACTCCCCAGTCTTCCTGCCTCAGCTCTATCCTCGCCTTCCCCGCCCCTCCGACTGCCTTCTCGCCTTCTTGTGCCTTCTTCTGTCCGTCCTCTTCCATCGCGCGCGCGGCCGTCGGCTTCTTGCCCGGCACCTCTTTCCACCCTCCGTTGCGCTTCTTTTTCTTTTTCCCCTGTTTTCCACCCGACGCCTCTTGCTTCGCCACGCCGTCCCCGCCGCCGCTGGTTTCGTCGTTCTCACCTGCACTCGCCTTGCCTTTTCCGCCTTTACCGCCCGCTTTCTCTGCATCTGAACCCGCGACACCGTCACCGCCGTCGTCCCAGCAGAGCTCGCGCTCATCCCCCTCGTCATCCGCCCAGCTGGGAGCGTTCGTCGTACTCTGCTTCTTCGCGCCATCCGTCTGAGCCTGCCTTACCAGCCCGCTGACTGCGGCCATCAGATCAGCCATCTGCTTTCCCTGAGCCTGCACCTGGGCGGCGAGTTCCTTGAACCCCGGATCCGTCATTGCGCGCTCTCGGGGTTGTACCGCTTGATGTGTACGCGTGTGTGTGTGTGTGTGTGTCGTCGGTCTTCTCTCTTTGTCTTCGTCCTCTTGATACTTTCTTGGTGCTTCCTTTTACCGGGACGGATCCCGGTGCCGCTCTCCTTCGAGAGTGTCCACGGCAAGACACCAATAAAGTACAGCGTAGTCGTTTGGATTAGAATGCAAAGAATCTGTGGCGATAATCTGCATCGCCGACAGCGCGGTTATCTCTTCGCACGTGATGTATCATGCTTTCGCCTCTTTAGCTCGTCTTGATCGTCGCGCTCAGGCGCGCGTTTGGTGCTTCGCTTCTTCTTCGATTGCTCGTCGAGGTTCATCGGTTGCGCGTCGATTTCTGCTTTTTCCCAGCGCCTGGGCGATGGTCGTGGCGCATCGACGCGTCCTTTGCGTCTTTTCGGTACCGGCTCCGCCGCGGAGTCTGATTGCCGCTTCTTCGCTGGCGTTGGCGCCGTCTTCCCGACCTTCGCTGCTGATGTCGGCGTTGATGTTGCGGGTTCTCGCTCGTCTTCCTCTGCTTCCGGCAGAACGAGCACCACGTTCTCACGTTTCGCCTGTCTCGGCGCTGGCGCGGGACCCTCCGGCTCCGCCTTCCTCTTCTTCGTTGTTGTTTCTTCACCTCTCGCCACGGCCGCCCGGTGGTGCCCTTTCCTGCAGCAGTGCCCGGGTCTCCTACTCCTCAGGTCGGCGTGTTACTTACAGCCGTCGCACGTCGGCATGCCATGATCGAGGCATCGGTGGTGATGGTTGCGACAGCACTCCGCTGTCGTCTTACACGTGGCGCACTGCGTCATCCGGTGCTCGGCACACATTTTTACGGCTAGGCCATCACCCTCCCTGTGATGGGCCTGGCAGCACCACGCCACCGACTTGCCCCGGCGCTTGCACACGTCGCACTTCACCTTTTGGTGCCCGGGGCACACCCGCTCACCCCACTTTTCGTGTCGGGGAATCCCTTCCGGCACGAGCCACGGATCCCCTCCGACGACAGCCGACTTTTTGCCTTTCCTCTTCTCCGCGTAATCGAGCGTAATAGAGTGTAGTAGTTTGGATTAGAATGCAAAGAATCTGTGGCGATAATCTGCATCGCCGACTGCGCGGTTATCTCTTCGCACGTGTAGTGTCATGCTTTCGCCTCTTTAGCTCGTCTTGATCGTCGCGCTCAGGCGCGCGTTTGGTGCTTCGCTTCTTCTTCGATTGCTCGTCGAGGTTCATCGGTTGCGCGTCGATATCTGCTTCTTCTCGGCGCCTGGGCGATGGTCGTGGCGCATCGACGCGTCCTTTGCGTCTTTTCGGTACCGGCTCCGCCGCGGAGTCTGATTGCCGCTTCTTCGCTGGCGTTGGCGCCTCCTTCCCGACCTTCGCTGCTGATGTCGGCGTTGATGTTGCGGGTTCTCGCTCGTCTTCCTCTGCTTCCGGCAGAACGAGCACCACGTTCTCACGTTTCGCCTGTCTCGGCGCTGGCGCGGGACCCTCCGGCTCCGCCTTCCTCTTCTTCGATGCTGCTTCTTCTCCTCTCGCCACGGCCGCCCGGTGGTGCCCCTTCCGACAGCACAGTTTGGGCCTTCGACTCCGCAAGTCCGCTAGCCGGCTGCAGTGCGCACACGTCGGCATGCCATGATCAAGGCACCGGTGGTGTCCGTTGCGGCAGCACTCCGCGATCGTCTTGCACGTCGCGCATTGCGTCAGGCGGTGTTGCGCGCAGAACTTCACCGCAAGGCCGTCGTCTTCCTTGTGGTGGGCCTTACAGCACCACGCCACCGACTTGCCCTGGCGCTTGCACCCGTCGCATTTCACCTTTTGGTGCTCGTGGCACACCCGCTCACCCCACTTTTCGTGTCGGGGAACCCCTTCCGGCACGTACCACGGATCCCCTCCGACGACTGCCGACTTCTTGCCCTTCTTCTTCTCCGTAGCGTCGTTGAACACCGCCCATCTCGCCGCGCGCTCCGCCCTTCCACCTCCGTACGTCGGGAAAAGATCCATCCCCCACGCCTCGCCGTTGAACTCGTGCCGAGCCGTCGTCAGCTGCGTCTCGAGAACTTCCATCGTCTCCGTACCACCACGGAAGATTGGCCTCATCTCGTACCCCGTGAGGCACGGCGGGGCTCCCACCGTTCTCAACGACCCTATCTTCTCCAATTTCCTTCCCGGCAGAGGCGGTTCGTCGCCGTTCCGCTCCAGCGCGTCCCCGACGGCCTTCAAAAGCCTTGTGAGAACCCTCGCACGCATGCTCAACGGTGTCCCGTCCGTCGTTGCTACGACATTGCCTGGAAGGTCCAATCCGGTGTATACCTCAAAGTCGATGGCGAGCTCTGCCGTCGACACGTCACCCGCCACCGACCAGCACATCCCATCCAGCCAATACTGCAGCGCCCGGAACCACCTCTCTCCTCCGACCGCCGCGAAGGTCCCCGGTCCAGCGATCGCTTCGAAATTCAGCCGGCGCGGGGGGCAGTCGTCAGGGTGCAATTGTCTCCAGGGGTGGCCGACCGCCCGGTCTCTTCCTTCTCTCTCCAGCCGTCGTCTCTCGTGCATGACCTCCGCCATGAACGTGTGCAGCACTTCGATGTTGACTCGACTTCCCTTCGGCAGAATCCCGTGTTCTTGCAGGCACGGGGGCCAAGACGAGCGATCCGCGCCAACAATTTCGGCATACTGGTGTTGCGCTCGGATCCGTTCGTAAGCCCGGCATTGCCACCAAATGTCAAGTAGAGTGTAGTAGAGTGTAGTAGAGCGTTGTAATCGAGATTGACACTAGTATTTTGGGTTCGACCACTGGTGGACCCCTGACTGGCCCATGGGCGACCATGTTGACCACTGTCTGGCCCCAGAAGTGCCAAGCATAAGCATACGAGGGACGGAAACCGCAGGCAAGTGGGCGATGTGCATATGAGACCGGAAGCTTTCGGGGACTGCAGGCGAGTTGGTGGCGAAAAGGGACAGAAAGATCTTCGAGCGACTGTGAGCAGCCTAGCAAGACGGGATGATGAACGATGATGAAAAAAGAAGAAGCGCTAGGCCGCTCGAAAGCACACGAAATCCGCACCTTGCGTTGCAGCACTACAGCAGAAAGACGAGCTTCTTCCTCGGCTCTTGGCACTCCTCTGCCTTCCTCTTCACCAGGACAGTCCCTGGCGGGTCAGCATCCGGTAGCTCCACCGGCTGGTCAGGTAGCTCCGCCGGCGGGTCAGCATCCGGTAGCTCCACCGGCTGGTCAGGTAGCTCCCCCGGCGGGTCAGCATCCGGTAGCTCCACCGGCGGGTCAGCATCCGGTAGCTCCGAGGCCCTGTCTTCGGCTGTGCTCGTGCCTGCAGGCTTCGTCGGCTTCGGCTTCTTCCAGATGTCGAAAAGAGATCTGTAGCTGGACAGATCCTCTTTCGCGGCAGCGGCTCGCCTTTCTTCCTCTCGTCGCGCTTGAGCCCCAACTCGAGAGTCTTGCAAATGAGACCCTCGCTTCTTCTCGACCGCAGCCACCGCGGTCTTCTCCAGCAGAGCGGCGCCCTTTTCACAGCCGCTTATGTGGGCTTCGTAGGGGGCTAGCCTGAGCTTGTCCTTGTCCCCCTCCTTGGCGACGAACACCACCTTTGAGCATCCCACGCAAGATACGGTGGGCGAGATGCCTTTACCGACCTTGAAGGCCGGTTGCAGGTCGGCGCCGGTTAACTTAGCGGCTAGCTGGGCCGCTGTGTTCGCTTGCTTGCCTGCCGCCCGCTTCTCGGTTGCGTCCAGCACGACAATAAGCTGTCGTGCGTCCGCTCTGGCTGCTGCGAACAAGTCCGCCGGCCCAACGACCTCGCGGATGCCGGTGTCATCGTCGTCGAGGCGCGCGGCGGATTTCGGCAGCGTGTACCGAACGGCGGTGGGGGCTAGGGAGACAGTAAAGCCCTCCCTTCGCGCGATCGGCACCGCTGCGTCTCGTGCCTTTTTGACGTACTGCGCAAGGTCGTCACCCCCCTGCTCAACGTACAAAACGGCCTCTGCGGCCGCTGTTCGGTCCTTTTTGGTAAGGAGCTTTTTTGTGCGCTCCCCCCAAATCACCTTCATGGTGAAGCTGATCTCATTCTCGCGCGGCATCTTAGAATTCAAACCCCCTGCAATAAAGTTCACAATGAAAGATTATCAATGCAGCACGAAGCGAAGCACAACCAGATCACACGCTTGAACGCACACAACATTCGAGACAAGGCATCGAATGCACGACAGCCACTGATAGAGAACGACAAGAACGCAAGAGAGATGGGACAAACATATGACGGCATGCGTTTTCGTAGAGTCCGTACAGGCCAGATGGTTTATGTAAGAGCAGCAAGAATGAGGACGTCGTCTGAATGAAAATGAGCCTGCTGACCGCAAACAAAATTACTTGAGCAGAGGAACGAGAAGCTAAAGTGACCCATGGTTAATCAGGAGTCAGCGCTTGACGAATCGTCGGCGCTGTCGGACTCGTCGGACTCGTCAGAATTGTCGGACTCGTCGGAATTGTCGGACCCATTGGACGAGGTACTACTGCCTGACTTGTTCGATGATTTCCCAGCCTTAACCGTAGGGTTCTTTTTCCGACGTTTCACAGAGTGCTTTCCCCCGGGCTTCTCCGGACGCTTTCGCCCGACCTTGCCGTAGGTAGTCGGCAGCTTGAAGTCGGACTTGTCGAAGGCGATGATGGCTTCGAGAAGGTCGCTCATTTTGCCCTTTTTGGGAAGGCGTCGCTTCATGCTTTGACTCAATACGCATGCGCGAGTGCCGTTTTCAGCAATCTCCTTCGGGGTCAACTGCTCGATTGCCTCCAAGCGTGTCTTCGCGATCTCTTCCCTTGCATCGCGCTTGCGCTGGCTTTCATCAGCAAGATTCTGTTTTCGCTGGGTGTGTGCTTCGAACTCGTCTGCCAGGCGGTGGGACCTTTCAATGCAGTTTTCCCATGAACGGTACACCGTATCACAAAGAGTCGAAACGGCGCAGTCCCGAAGCAGCCACTCGCTGATCTCAGGTTCGTTTCCTCCTCGAATAACAGCTATACCCCTGAGTACCTCATCGGTGACAGTCTGGTTCTTGCAGTCTTCAACAGTCTGCTTCACCACACCTACAGGGGTTTCCGTTAAATTCGGATTGCAGTTCGGGGGTGCGTTGGCTGCATTCGACATGTTGATGTACTTGTCGAATTCTAGGCGCTTGAAATGCCGCACGTATTTCATTACGTGCCCAACCAGAACTTCGGCTTCCTCGGAGACTGCAGTACACTCAATTTCTTGGGGTATGTCGGACTGTCGATGGGGAGCGAGGGCGTCTTTTAAAGCTGCTGCGTATCCAGATAGCTTTGCACCAGGCTTGTCCTCGACAAGGAAAACATCTTCGAGTTCCACAACACCGAACTTCAGCTTCGACTTGGATGCGGTTTCCACCACTCGGATCTGCAACGGGACGACGCATCCGAACCAGTCCTTCTTGCCCTGCACGACCAATTTCTGAAGATCGTGGTCACCCACATTCTTGCAGAGGCAACACAGGATGCTGCACCACGCCTCCTTGACGGTGCCGAGCTGGTCAAGATGCCAAAGCAAGTGCGTCAGAGGATAGCAGAGCGACGTGAACAGCAAGCGGAGGACGCGGAGCTTCGGAAGGAACGACGTGCCCACGAGGGCCTCATACAGCTTGAGGAACCGGTTTGGCACACGCTTCTTTGCTATTGGGCTGGACGCGTACAGCAGGACTTGCCGCGTGGAAAGATAAAGCCGCGCCCACTCGGCAAGAGGTTTTCCCCGAATCTCTTCTGAAAGGCTGTAAGCTCCGGCCGTCAGTGTTGAAAACCGACCGGCTTTGACTGGTGCCCAAAACACGCCTGCTGGGCTCACGCCAGCGTTTTCTTCCAGCCAGTGGTGGAAGGCATCGTTTCCTGCGATGAAATCATACGCCAATGGAATGAGTGATCGCAAAGGAAGGTCGGTCGCCAGACATTTTTGGACGGCTTTGTCAGCAAGGTGCAGGCGATGCACGGGCTCCATGATGACCTCGTCGACGGCCCCACAGGCGTACAACTCACTAGCCGTCGTGAAGAGGCCTCTGTCTGTAACAACCTTCTTCATCCTTGGGAGCAGTGCATCGCCAGGGAGATCGAACCCCAAGGCAAGGAGCGACTCTTGCAGCTTCTGAAAGTAGTCCAGCACGTACTGGAGATACTTCGTCGTCGTTGCTGGATCCTTATGCCGCACAAGTGCTGCAAGCACAAGCCGCGTCCTCCACCTCTGCTCCATCGTGTCCAGGTACGAGAACGTCAGGCAGAGGATATCCTTGCTCCCCGGAAGCTCTCCTGCATCCCCGGCAATGACGAAGTCACCACCCCCAAGCCGGAGCAGAAACTCCATGTCACCGAGGACAAGGTGCCTACCAAGCGCTCGGCGAACAGCCCTATCGCCTGGAACTGGCCCGCACGGAATGCCGAAAGGCCCAAGTACTAGCTGTGCTAAATTGAATATATGCGAGCTAATGCCACCAACGATTTAAAAGCTACAGTTTCTGTACTTTATTGTTTCTGTACTTTATTGGTGGGGGAGACTGGCAAGGGAGCGGGGGGAACACATCACGGCGATGGCGGCGCTTTCGGCGGCGCCATCGTCGATGCTCGACCGCCTCGGAGAAGCAGCGGAGCGGGCCAGCCGGGCAGCAGCGGCGGCTCGAAGCCAGAAGGAGCGAGGGGTGGCGCTGACGCTCCTGGAGGCGGCTATCAGCCTCCTGGAGGCGGAGCAGCGGAACGAGACGAGCCAGGGGGAACCGGCGCTGTCGCAAGGACGGCCGAAGTACCAAGGCGAGGATCGTGAAGGGGCACCGCAACAGCAACAACAGCAACAGCAACAGCAACCGCAACAGCAACAACAGCAACAGCGACCGCACCAGCAACAACAGCAACAGCAGCAGCAACAGCAACCGCACCAGCAGCAACAGCAACAACAGCAACAGCAACCGCACCAGCAACAGCAGCGACAGCCACAACAACAACGGCAACCGCGGCAACAGGCACAACAGCAACCACAACAACAGCAGCGACAGCAACAGAGGCAACCGCAACAGCAACAACAGCAGCAGCAACAGCACCAGCAACCGCAACAGCAGCAACAACAGCCACAGCAGCAACAGCAACCGCAACAGCAACGGCGGAACCGACCGCAACAACAAGAGCAACCGCAGCAGCGGCAACATCAGCAGTGGGTAGACGTCGTCAGACGTAAGGCGACCGTGTGCGGCGTGCACAGTTTCGACTGGAACGTGCCGATCCTCGAGTCGTGCTCATTCGAGGCGAAGAAGGAGGGGCTCTGGGTCGCACCCAGCGTCGATGAGGCCGAGACGGCGATGGGCGTGGCGGTCGATGCTGCGGCGCTGGCGACAGAGGAGGTTCGGTACGCGGTGTTGTGCCGACAGCCGTTCGAGAAGAGCGAGGCGCGCCACGTCCTCATGGAGACGGGCGTGGTGCAGCGGATGCACCTTTGGACGCACGGGGACGTTCGGCAGGCCGGGAAGGTAGGGAAGGTCCGGCAGGCGGCGACAGAAGGCGGACTGAAGCCCGGCGCGGCCACGGCGGTGCTCGTCCTCACCGTGGCACGCAAGCACACGGCGGCCGAAACGTGGGCATGCGTGGAGAAAGACCCGCACACGGCGATGACGCGTCTCTGCCGCCGGGCGGTGAAGGCGACTTCGGCGCAGACGCGCCTCGAAGCGGCCTCCATGTGGGGCGTGACGTCGCAGCAGGGCCGCCGTGAACTCCTGGTTCGCGTACCTGCGGGACACATGGACGCCATCTTGCAGGGGTCGGGTAGGGATGGCTGCTTCTGGCGACCAGTCGGGAGGGAAGCGCGCGACGCCACGCCGGTCGTCGCATTAAATGCGGACGTGACGCGGGAGACCGCGTTGGCGTTGTTGAAGAAGTGCGGCGAGGCCGGGGGCGGTGTTGTTCTTGGTGGAAGACGTCTTCTGCTGCGGGCGCGCGGCTCGGGGATGCTGGCGCGCGTGCGGGCGGCTGCTGGTGAGCACGCGGCGCCCCCGCTCGAAACGAAACTGCGGTACCTCGTGTCCGGTGCCAGGGCGCGAGAACACGAGGCCGACGTCGAGATGCTGCTCAGGCTCGCTGGCTGGGCTGCGACGGTCACGACATCCTTCGTGAGAAGCGGCATGCGGAC
This sequence comes from Diplonema papillatum, assembly GCA_030068145.1. Taxonomy (NCBI): domain Eukaryota; phylum Euglenozoa; class Diplonemea; order Diplonemida; family Diplonemidae; genus Diplonema; species Diplonema papillatum. The sequence continues at coordinate 80,025 of JAPJBO010000887.1, forward strand.
GTGCGTGGTGACGGGGGATGGCGGCCCGCCGTTTCGGGTGATCGAAAAGGAAGGGTCGCCCTTCATTGTCGTCAACGACTACGACAAGGGCGAGATGCCGCGGCCGCGTTCCAAGCTGCTCACCTCCTCCCTCCCGACGACGCCCGGCCAGAGGCGGGTCCGCTCGTGGCTCGGGGTTGCAAACCCCCCCTCAGGCCTCCCTCGGGACTAAAACCGACACCTCGACAAAATAAACGGAAATTATCTTGCCGAATAAATGCTTATTATTCCTAGGAATAAAAAGGTTTATAGTCCTGGCAGGAAATAAAGGCTTTTTTATAGAACGGATTTTTGCTTGCGAGGCCAGTATGAAAAGTGCCGTCCAGAAATAAAATGTTTTTTTTTTCAGAAATCCCACTGTACCATGGCAGTCTACCCGACGGTTACTGGCTGTTACTGGCAGTTACTGGCAGCGCAGACCTGTCAAACGCACCACACAGTCGTGCATTTACCATATGGGCTGAGCGGGCGGAGGCTCGAAGGTGAAATGGTCAAAATGCCCTGGGGAAAATGTGGGACAAAAACTTTCCGAAATGCGGGTTTTTAGGGATTCCGGCCCAAAAAGGGGTTTTTTTTTCCAACACCCACCTTGCCACCTGGGACCTTGGGTGAGCCTTGGGTGAGCCGTGGTACCCTTTAGGCAGCCAGCTAGACCTGCCAGAACCTGAAAACCTCCTTCAGGTTTCGTGGCTGTGTCGAAAAATACATTCCGAGGACGTTTTTGAACGCTTTTGAATCCGTTGAGCTCAAGGACAGTCTGGGGCCCTGGAATGGAATTGTAAACGAATTGCATCTCGTACCAGAGAGTTTTTCGTTTGGTAATCGTTCAGGGCCAAAAACCCTGGAAAATTTTCCAGGGCCCGGGCCCCGGATTACAGGTACCCCTGGGGGGGGGGGGGGGTCAGCCGGCTGATGGATGGATGGATGGTTCTTAACAAGATGCCTGGGGGGTAAATGACACCGAATTATACTCATGCAATAATATGAGCTAATGCGAATTGTTTGACCACTATGGCTACAGTAGGGCAGTGATGTTATCAAACGCAAACGTTTGACAAACGTGCAAAGGTGATGTTTGCCAATCGATGGACCGGGTCTGTACAGTACATGACCCTTGATAGCACTTGTCCACGTGGCTGCAGGCGGACACGACGAAAACAAGGGAACAAGACATCCTTCTGGTTTTCCTTGGGCGTGCACAGGGAGATACTAACCTCCAGCAAGTGTTCCCTCCCACTTCGTGGGCCCCGGGCATGAACGTGGTTGGTGCTCGAACAGGGTTTCTGGGGCTCGTTTTACTGCGTCTCGACGCGACCCACCTCTCGACTTCACTTCTCGATGCACACTCCCGGTTGTGTTCGTTGATTTAAACGCGCTTGCAGGCGGCGAGGGTGGGTAGGGGGGCGCCCCAAGGGTGAACGACAGTGATTCTGCGACCATGGGACGGCGAAGGCAAGCGTCTGAGGCGCAAGTGAACGCGGCGAGTGCGGCTCGAATGAAAGGGAAACCTTCGAAGGCTGAGCGTGAAGACGCCGTGGCTGAATGGAAGAGACTCAATGACGTGGCGTTGAGGGAGGTAATCGAATGCCTCGAGACAGGTCTCAAGCAGGCTATTTACCGTGCTGCAGAATGTGAGGATGACGCGGCCCCCTACACAGAGATGCAAAAGGCACGCGAACTGCTCCAGCTTGCACGAAACCATGCCGGGTCGAGAGAGTACGAAACAGAGTATGCCCGTCACCCTTTCGAACAGGCCGGTAGGCCCGGGTTCGGACCCCGCCCATGACACTTTTCCATTGATTGTTTTCGAGTTGTTGTGTTTCGAGGTCCAATGTGCCTGAAATTTGCGTTTTTTGCGGAGTTTCTCAGTATCTCGCGGTATTTGGGTAACCACGGGAACGGAGTCGGGGGGGGTCTCTCACCGGGTACTGGCGCCGAACTTGCCGTCACAGGCTAAACTTGCTACCACACGCCGAACTCGGCGTCACCAGAACCCGAACTTTGCTTCGCCCGAACTTTGCTTTGCTTCACCGGAACTTAGCTTCGCCCGGACTCAGCTGCCCGAACTTTGGTTCACTGGAACTTGGCTTCGCCCGAACTCAGCCGTGCTTCACCCGAACTTAGCTTCACCGAACTTTGCTTCGCCCGAACTCAGCTGCGCCCGAACTTTGTTTCGCCCGAACTACACACCGATCGGCCTCTGACCTACTGAACAACCACCATTATATGTGAGCGTCTTTTTAGTACCTGATAATTTAGGCTTTTTTCAGAATATGACCAGCTGGTCCCGACTGGGGGCAGAACGGGGCCAAGGCACCCCAGAAACTGTTTTGTGGGTTCGTATCCACGACAGTAGGGCCCTGGGGTCTCGCAGCCCATTTCTGACTTCTTGAGGGTCCTTCCACCCTTCCAGGGAGGGGTCACGACGGGGCCGACAACAGGCAGCGCCAACTCTTTTGCCACGGTCTGCCAGACCAGCTTCAGAATGGGTTAAGTGGGGCAAGCGGGCCCTAGGACAGGCCAATATGCACGGAATGGACGCTAAACGTAAACGGCAGGTCTTCGAAGGACCCGCAACGCTGCCGAGGAGGTCTCAAGCCTCCCACAACTGCAGTTTAGAGAACTAACAAGCGACAATAGGCAAGAAATCCTCACGCAATCACGCAATGACCATCCAGGCCTCCCCGATCACTCCCCACCCTCACACCATCCAGAAAATGAGAGTGCTCCGAGAGCAAAAGCCTTTTGGCTCGCGAAGCACACAGAACGATTCCGTCAAGCTGATGATGAAGGAACTGCGGAAAGTTCTAGATGTGTTGAGTGGGGGTCAGCCTAGAACATTGCATGGCCCTTGACCCGCGCCCACGGCAAGGTCCTTTTCCTGGCTTTTTTTTGGTGGCCACACGACTCTGGGAGACGGGGGGGTCCGAGGGGCTTCGCCCCCCGGCGAACGGTATGGTACATCAAATTGGCCAAATTGGGGTCTGGGGGGCACGCCCCCCGGCACACGGTACGCTACACCGGGTGTGTGACGGTAGACGTCGGCTTGACGCTGTTTTTTTAGCGAAAATTATCATGTTACGCTCGTGTTACGCTGTTTTACAGCCAAATTGGGCATGTTACGCTCGTGTTACGCTATTTCACAGTCAAATTGGGCATGTTACGCTCGTGTTACGCTGTTTTTTTAGCGAAAAGTATCATGTTACGCTCGTGTTACGCTGTTCCACAGCCAAAAGGGCATGTTACACTCGTGTTACGCTGTTTCTTAGCGAGAATTCTCATATTACGCTCGTGTTACGCTGTTCCACAGCCAAAAAGGGCATGTTACACTCGTGTTACGCTGTTTTTTAGCGAGAATTCTCATACTACGCTCGTGTTACGCTGTTTTACAGTCAAATTGGGCATGTTACGCTCGTGTTACGCTGTTTTTTAGCGGAAATTATCATGTTACTCGTGTTACGCTGTTTTACAGCCAAATTGGGCATGTTACGCTCGTGTTACGCTGGTTTACAGCGAAACTTTTCATGTTACGCTCGTGATACGCTGGTTTACAGTCAAATTGGGCATGTTACGCTCGTGTTACGCTGCTTTTTAGCGGAAATTATCATGTTACACTCGTGTTACGCTGGTTTACAGCGAAAATTTTCCGAGACTAGAGGTATGCTAATAGCTCTATCGAGCCAACCCCACTTTTTAGGGGGTCCGCGGGCGAAGCCCGGGGGCACTTTTTTATAGTGTCGTTTCGTAAAGGGTCTCCTTAGGAAGTTTTCCCCCTTGGACCACAGGAATAAACAGGCGGCACAAGGAACCCCTGTACGAAAACGAAAAAAAACTTGATGAACGATCGATTGCTAAGGGTCATGGAGCAGCGCGGGCTCCCCTCATGTTTTCTGCTCTGGGTGCAAGCCTTCCTGAGAGACAGAAAAGCAGCGTATAAGGTGGACGGTGTGACTGGAAAGCAGGTCCCTCTTGCACGGGGTGTCCCTCAAGGGACTGTGCTTGGTCCAATATTGTTCCTATTCTGCATTGACGAGTTGGGGGAGCTGCTTGCTGACCTCGGTACGAGCATGGGTAATACAACAGATGGTCAGCCGATACTTACACTGTCGTTGTTCGCGGATGACGTCGGAGTGGTCGTCACCGGGAATAGCGTTGATGAGCTGAAAGAGAGAGCACAGGTGGTTGTTTCAGAGGTTGAAAAATGGGTTGAGAAGGTGAACATGAGCCTTGCTTACCACAAGACGAAAGCTCTATTCGTCCGCCCTCACGGGGTGAACGTGAAGGCTCCCCTGGTCCTCTTTTCACCGTCGACAATTTCGGTGCAGGCGCGACAGTTACTTGCGTGGATTACGAGCGAAACCTGTTCTTTCTGGGCGAATACCCCTGAATACGCGCAGCATCACAAGAAGCACATTCTGAAACTTGACGGCGTTGACCACCCCACCGTTGAAGACGCAAAAATGGTCCAGGCGAGGAGAAAAAACGGCGCTGTTCAGCTAGTAGTCGCACACCGCATCGACTGGGTTAAAGAAACGAAGTTCCTCGGTTTGGTAATTGACGATGAGCTCTCGTTCAACCCGCATGCTGAACGAGTCGTCAATATCATGTCCAAGAGAATGAACTTGTTACGGCACGTTTCTGGGAAGGCGTGGGGTTGCAGCACGACAACACTCCGATGTCTGTACTTGACATACGTTCTCCCAACAATAACGTATTGTCTGTCGGTATATGGCGCCTACTTGTTCCTTCCACAAGGCGGTAGAAGAGGCTTCACGAGCCCGTATCTTGAGAAATTCGAGAAGCTGCACAGGCGCTCGCTGACGTACGCGTACGTGCTGGGGTGTAGGAAGGGTATATCGGACCTTGTCGCCACTCAAGAGGCCGGTATCCCTCCCATCAAAGTCTACATCGACCACCGCCTTGGCAGCCTTTACGAAAAATTGAAACTGCGAAGCCTCCTCTGGGACCGAACCCTCAACGCACCAGCTACCCCACTGGCCCGTTATGTTGACCTTGAAAGGAGAGCGGGTACACGTGACCCTCCGCGTGAGACGTTCGTGTTCAACCCGTTTGCACCCTGGTCCCTGCGTCCTCCAGTTGCAATTCATCCCTCGTTACCGGAGGGTAAGACCCCGGCCGAGAAGAGAAGCATCGTGGAAAAACGTCTCCGTGCGTTGCCATCACCCGACTGCACGGCATGGGCTGATGGTTCGGTCATGAAGCAAAGTCTCCCGTCGCCCCCTCCTGTAGGGGACCCGGGGTTCGACCGTCGGCAACTGCGTTGGCAAGTCTTCTACAACGATGCGACAACGTGGGGCGGAGCTGCCGCTTATTTGGAGTTCGGTCCTTCGGTACGGCTAACCGATGCACATGGCTTTGACGTCCGATTCGAACACGGCTGCCCGACAATCTCCAGCACCTGTCCGGCTGGCAAGTTCCCGTCGAGCACAAGAGCTGAGACGATCGCGATGGTTGAGACCCTCAGAGTACTGTTGGCTGTGCTGCCGCCGACTGATGTACCTCTCGAAATCCTCATCCTGAGTGATTCCCAGTCGCTTCTCCGAGACCTTTGCAACGGCCCGCATGCCCAGAAACAGCCATTGATGATTGAAATCTGGCTAGCGCTCAACGAACTCAACTCCCGTGGGTACCGTCTCACCATCCAGTTCGTTTACGGTCATTGCGGCCTGCGGGGCAACGAAGTGGCTGACAAGCTCGCCAAGGACGCCGCCGGTCGCCACTACAGAGCTATGACGGGCCCGACATTTGGTGTCACCAGGGTGCATCCTCCGATTGCAGCGGTTGATGCGTCAGCACGCTATAAATCGCGGCTCACCCGGGAGTACAACGAGAGTATGGCGATGATGGCTTACGGGCGGGCAGCGATGGCAGGTAATGAAACTCCGTTTGTTGGCATTGTGAACGGGCGCGTTATCAAGCGCCGTAAGGACCTCACAAACCGGGCGGGTCACCACCCACTGGTCATGACGATGTACTCAGCTGAGTACTACACGTTGCATCGTTGTGACAGGCGCCAGCTTTTCCTCCCCTGCCCAGTCTGTGGTCGCCGCTCCCGTAGTCCGCTGGAGCACTTGTTCGTGAGCTGCACCGACCTCGTGACCCAACGGCTTCGGGACAGCATGTGGGCAGACATGGCTGGCAAGTGTGGTCGCTCGGAAGGCTTGAAGCACGTAGGATCAAAGGATAAACTTTGGCTCCTGCTGTTCCAGCATCCAGAGGTTGCTCTTCGATACCTGCAGGAAGTTGGGGCTATACCGCGGTACCGGATCCTGCTCAATGACGATAATCTGCTGTGGAGCAATGCAACAACTCCTGCTGTCTCGAGCGACATGCTCTCGGCCTGGAGCTCTCAGACCGTTCTATCGCAGTTGAGTTCGCCTGTGGTTCCGCTGCTTTCGAGTCAACCGGTACCTGGGCCGGATACCAGTTCGAACGGCAGTCAACTCGCCGGGCCTCAGCACGAATCAGATCGCTCTCCGACACCAGACCTGGATTCTTGCACTGGCACGCTCCGGTTCAAGGACGCCCTGGACATGCAGGATGCGGCTTCAACAGCCAGCAGTGGTCCGGGTGAGTGGGCCTGAGCGGGCTCGTCCGTCTACGTCTGCCTGCTGTCCGCCACCAATTTTTTCAAACTCAATCAAAGACTCAAATTGTCTCAATCCTCCCTCCTCAAACCGAACACTGACACGGTCCTCATCTCCGAATCGAACCTGGTGAATAACCTCATCCCCTGCCAAGCAAACCAGTAACGTCCGCGTCGCCAGAGGGTCGGAATGAAGTTGGCTGCAGATAGCAGCTAGCGGCTTTCAAAGCCGTCCGTGTCGGGCCACAACCGCGGCTGCCGTTGGTCACCCTTGCAACGAAAGGCCAGTTCGTAGGCCTTGACAAGTGGCTGGCTGCGAGGCGTCTACACCGCAGGTCACCGTGTTCCGCATGTCGGCGCTGCCGTTTGTCCGTTGCTGCTTTTACAATGCTAATGCTGAATAATCTTCGCTGAGCTCTCTAAACTGTGGTCTTGAAGTTACTGCCTATACACGTACAAATGACTGTGCAACAAGCATGCGCTCTTCGAAAAAACGTTGTTCCAGTGGAACTTCCACTCGCTACCAGTAGTACGAAAAAGTGTCACAGATTTTCCGTCTGAAAAGCAGCCCGTTTTGGGTCAAAATTTTGGAATTTTTGGGAAATTCTTTTTGGGATGGTAAGAGCTATCCCTGGCGATTATGGGCAAGCAATCAGCTCGCGACGCAGTGGCGACCAAAATCTGGCGTGCAGATGGACAAAAGGTCGGTTTTGGGGCTGTTTCAAAAACCCAAAAAAACGATTTCCGGCGGGAATCGAACCACCGACCCTCAAACCCCTGTGTGGGTGTGGTAACCTCTGGACCATGGGCTAAAAAAACGGCTTCGGTTATCGGTTATCGGTACGGTGGATACCTGTCTCGAGTTAGTTCTTGAGAACAGGTGAGGTGGTTCCTTGTGCCTCCCCGTCGCCATCCTTGGCGCGTTGTTTGTTTTCGTCTTCGGTTTCGTTCTTCGTTGTTTTTACGGTCTCACGTTGTGGTGGGGGGTTCAGTGAGCTTCTTACTTTTCCCGCCCTCCCCGGCTCCCGGAACTGAATAGAGGGGTATGGAAATAAGAAGTGGCGAAAAGAGAGATTCGGGGTAGTCTGCGCGGTGCTGTTTCGCGGCGGCAGTCCGATGCGGGCTTTTCCTGGGGGTCGGTGGGCGTTTGCGTCTTAGTTCGCCCTCCCGGCGCCGGTTCTGGACCAGGAGATTGTTTTGTTGGTTGCAAGTGCACATGTTTTTCGCTGTTTCTTGCAGTTTTCTATCTGCGTCCCGGTGACCGCTCGTATACTTGCTTCACCCTTGCTTGACCTTTCCTATGGTCAGGTGTGCTTGCTCGTGCATTCCTCTGACTCAGTCTGAGGGTTGCTGTTGCCAGGCTTGGCGCCTGTGTGCGTTGCCGCAGTCTGTTGTCTGCGTTCGGTCTCTTCTTTTTTTCCCTCCCAGTCTTTTCTTTCATAGGCATTGGCCGGTTAGCGGTCTGAGCTGCTGCTGCTGTTGTTGCTTGCGTCTGAGCGTCGATGTGGCGAGTCTTCGTCAAGCCCAGTCGTTCGAGCTTGTAGCGCTGCTTGTTGCGTCGAGGTCCAGCGCGTCGGCAAAGTTGGGTCCTCCTGCCTGCGGCGTTTCGTGAAAGGCGGGGGTTTGGGGGTCGGGCGGGTCCTCCAGTATCTGGTACCTCGCCACGAGCCCAGCGTCCTGCAGGTACGCGAGCGCTGCCTCCGGGTGCTCGAAAAGCAGGGGCCAGAGCATCTTGTGCCTCGACCCTGGCGCCGGTAGCTCCCTCGGGACCTTCGGGTCGGCTTCGAACACCTGCCTCCACATCGGCGCCCTCATGGCGTACCCGACTTTGCACTCGAGGAACAGGTGCGTGATCGGGCAGACGGGCGTCGCGTCGCAAAGCTCGCACGGACGGACTCTCTGCCTTTCTTCGGCTGCGAGGTCTTCCCAGTCCTTGCGGTACCGGTTGTGAAGGAGCTCGTGGTGCCCTGTCCTCAGCTGGCGGATTTCTCGCTCCGCACGCCTCGTGAGGTGCGCTGTTTTGGGCACCTTGCGTCCTCGAACGAGTTGCGCATACGGCAGCGGTCCGCCGGGACGGTACGGAGATGCCTTCATCGCTGACGCATGCACGCTTTCCCAGGTGTGCTCGCGGTAGCGCGCCCTTGCCGTTGCTACCGTCATTGGTGGTTGTTTTTCCACATGCGCTGCGGAGATACCGCCTTTCGCCAGTGCGTCCGCTTCATCGTTACCCGCCAGGGCGCAGTGTCCGAAGACAAACTGCAGGATCGGTGTGTGCCCCTTCGCCACGAGCTTTTCGAGCAGCTGCCAGATTTCGATGTTGGCTGGCTCTTTCTGCTTGTGCGGGCCTCGCCTTAGCTCGGTCAGCAGCGTGCGCTTAGTCCTGTGAAACGCCTTCGCTTCTACTTGTTTCAACGCTGCCCGCAGTGCTACCTGTTCCGCTCGATAGCTCGTGGCCCACTTCCCGGCCTGCCGGCTTGACCGTGTCCTGAGCAGCGTCTGGTCCCTCCAGTTACCGCCGCGTCGCGTGTCGTAGATCACGAAGCCTGCCCCGCCCCATCTCGTCACTTTGTCGAGCGGGGTCCGTCGTTCCGTGCAGCAGTTCGTGCTGGGCCTGTCTCGTCTTGAGTGCGGCCACGGAACCGTCCGTCCAGACTACCAGTTTCGGCTCAGGCAGCCCGTCCAGGACTTGCTCTACCGTCCTCCTGTTTTCGTCCGCGTTCTTCGACTTCTTGCGCGGCAGGGACGGGTTGATGTGGAGCAGTGGTGGTGCCACCCACGGTAGGAAGGGGTTGGGCTTGTGGCGTTCTCGTCGAGGGTCCGTCGTCCGCGCTTCGGTTTTGAGGTGGAGGTATGACTGTGGGAGGGCGTCCTTGGTATGCCTTGTTTTGAGGACGTCGTCCCACATGTACTTCGTCTCCATCTTCTCGCCGAGCGCACCCGTTCGGACGTCTGCCATCGACTCAATCGGCAGCATTCGTGCCTCCATGAGCACAGCGGATGTCAGCGTCGTCTTTTTGCACCCAGTGACCGCAACTAGCGCCGTGCGGTGTAGGCGCTCGAGCCGGTCCTTCTCTTCTTGGGCTATGTACGGACCATAGATGGCGATGCCGTACATGAGAACCGGCCAGGCGTACGCCATGTAAAGCGCCCGGAGGACTTCGGTCTTGTGTCCCCACTTCATCCCCGATACGAGCTTCACCAGGTTCACTCTCTTCCCGGCGCTCTGCAGGATGCGGTCGACGTGGGCTTTGAAGGTTAGCCTGTCGTCGATCGTGAGTCCGAGGAGGGTGACTTGCTCCTTCCATTGGAGGTCAGTCACTACCGTGAACGCGATTTCCGTCGCTTCGGTCGAGGCTACTAGCTCCAGTATTTCTCTCCTCTGCTTTCGAGTGGTCAGCTCAAGTCCGCACACCAGTATGACTCTTTTCCGGTGGTGCGGGCTACCCGGGTCCACGTACCGGAGCGTGTCGCCGAAGTTCTTCACTTTCGTCCTGAATTCTTCCGTCGGAACCGTGATCTCCAGGCGGGTTGTCGTGAAAGTGACTAGCGGGGGAGCGAGTTTCCGGCGCATGTGCACGAGCCCTTTTTCGACTTCTCGGAACAAAACCGCTTCCGTCTTGCCGTGGGCCAGGTCCATCTTGGCTTCGGTGGCCCATGTCACGATGTTGTCAACGACTTCCTGGGCTTTCTTTCTCAGTTCTGTCAGCGTTTTGGCACTGACGACGACGCCCACGTCGTCGGCGAATAGGGACGGGGTCACTGTAGATAGTCTCGCAGGTGCGGCGGTTGCTGACATCGAGGAAAGCTTCTCCGCTAGGTCGTCGATGTATAGCAGGAACAAGATTGGACCGAGAACTGTACCCTGTGGGACACCGCTCGGTAGTGTCACTTTTTCCCCGTAGGACCCACCTATTCGAAACTTCGCCACTCTGTCCCGCAGGAAGGCCTCGACCCAGTTCACGAGTTTCGCCGGTATCCCGCGGTCCCTCATTACCTTAATAAGGCGGTCGTGGTCCACCGTGTCGAACGCTTTCGCCAGGTCGAAGACTAGGAGGCAGGTGTATCGCTTCTCCCGCAGGCTTCGGTCAATCGTTGTGACGGCTGTGAACAGCTGTTCTTCCGTTCCCCTTCCCTGCCGAAACCCTCCTTGGCATGCTGTGAACGGACGGATCTTCGGGAAGTTGTCGCTCTCGACAATGTGGTCGAGCCTTTCCCTAATCACCGTTTCCATGATCTTCGCAGCTATGCACGTCAGGGAGATCGGGCGGTAGCCAGATGCTTCAGCGCGGTCCTTCCCTGGTTTCGGGATGGGGACAGCATGCGCTTCTTTCCAGAGCTCAGGGATCGACGCTTTGTCCCAGGACGCATTGGCCACTTTGCACAGGGCTTCGAGGGCAGGCTTCCCCATCGCCTTGAATACCTGGGGGCAGAACCCCTGCGGATCGGTCGACGTCGTCACCTTCAGCTTCTCAACCGCTCTTTCTACTTCTTCCAGGGTGATGGGCCCTTCTACCCCGGTGTTCATTGCCGGCTGGCTGTCTTCGCGGGGCGCTTCGTTCCGTACGCCCGTGGCTTCCAGGCCTTCTGTTTCGCCGCCTTCACGGTGCTCGGCTACACCCTCCTTTTTCCGGCATATGTTTGCGTAGTGTTGCGCCAGGTGCGTGGCCTTTTCAACTGGGTCCGTTAAAACGCGCTCCCCTGAACGGAGGGGGGGCAGGGCGTGTTTCTGCTTTTTCCCGTCAATTTCCCGGACGGTCCGGAACAAAAGCCCAAGGTCCGTCCCGCGGTTCACCTTGTCAACGATGCCGCCCCAGTACTCCGTCTTCGCTTTGAGGGCTGCTTCAGTGAACCGCTCTTTGGCCTCTTTGTACAGAACGCGAGAGCTGTCCGACTTTTCGCGCTGTAGTGTTTTGAACGCTGCGTCTTTGATGCGGGACAGCGGTGTCAGCGATTTGTCCCACCAAGGCCTCGGGGGTCGTTTCCCGGATGTCTTGGGAATGTGCTCCTTTATTGCGTCGCGGATGTGGGCGGTTAATGTGTCCGCCAGAGCTTGCGGGTCGGTTGTTGCGTTCTCTGCCGTTGCTGAACAGGCGCAGTCGAGATGTTCCGCGAATTTCTTCCATTTCGCGCGTCCCCATGCGGTGCCGGTGAGGGGCTTCTCTTTTTGGTGCTTGTAACCACGGGGTATTTCGAACAGGATTGTCCTGTGGTCCGAACCCCAGGATTCGGCCGTCCTCCAGTTGGTGATGAAATGCGGGAGACCCGTCGCGATTGTGACGTCAGGGGACGTGTTGGACTCGTCTCGTGTTGGTGTCGAGGGGTCGTTCCACACTGTTGCAGGTGTTGGGTTGTCGGTGAGCCACTTGAACAGTTTCCTGCCGGCGGGGTTCGAGTTTCCGCTTGGACACCATGTCGGGTGGCGCGTGTTCGGATCACCGCACACGATGACGTCTTCTTCTATGACGAACGGGTCCAGGTTGATGTTACAGCCATCTTCGGGCGGCCGGTACACGTTGAAGATCCGCACGCTTTGGAGACCGATGCGGTCAATCTCGACTCCTAGGCACTCCATCAGCAAATCGTCGCCGAAGTCCAATGCGGGTAGTTGTCGGCTAACCAACGAGCTTCGGACTAGGATAACGAGCCCCCCGCCTCCCTTGTTCCTGGGTCTGTCTCGGCGGTAGGCAACGTAGCCAGCAACTGTCGGTGTGGGCTTGTCGCTAGTCAGCCACGTCTCCTGCAGGAGTACGACGTCTGGTCCGAGCAGTTCGATGCCGCGCGTCACGTCCTCAAGCGACATGGGCCCCTGTTTGCCCCACCACGATTGGATGTTGGCTGACACGATCGTCATCCAGGCGTCGTGGGCAGGCAGTGTTTTGGGTTCATTGGGTCTGCGACGCCCCTGGCCCGTCAGGGCGTCGCATCGGGGAGTTTCGGCTGCCCGGTTGTCTCCCTTCTCCTTGCAGGTTGTTGTCTGTGTTGTGCCTCGGGCGCTGTCCTGCGCTGCTAGCGCGCGGGTGTGGCGACGCGGTTCGTCGGCTTGCCGGAGTCATCGTGCTGTACGGTTCGTATGGTGCGGGCGTCGGTACGCTGGTGGCGCGGGCCGTCTCTTCGAGGATCGACGTTTCCTCCTCCGTTGAAGAACAGCTAGGGACCGGTGTTCCTGCCGCTCGGTCGTTGTCCCTTTCCTTTCCCGCTCTGGGTGCTCGCGGGTCCGGGGAGTTGCATCGACGCGCAAGCGTTGGCGATCCTGTTCGGACCGTTGTGCAGGGCTGGTACTTCGGCTTCGGTGGAGCGGTGGTCGAGTCGGCCCGATTCACTGTGGGGAGAAACACTGTCCCGCGGCTCGGGCTATCCCGTTCTCTTCTGGCAGCGTTCGTCTCACGATCTTGTACGCTGTACCTTTCCGGTCTTTCGCGTCCGGCTCCGGTGCGGTTGCCCTCGTCGGCGACGGTCGGTAACCACGCGGATGGCTTGTCAGCGGTGTTTCTTCGGTCTGAGGAGGGTGGCATGGTTGTTGGGTCTGGTTGGCTGCCATCCTCTCGCGCTCTAGCAGCTGTCTGCCGAAGAATCCGAACCCAGCTAGCCGTGGGTCTTCGTTTGCCGTCTCCTGCGGGTCCTGTCGCAGGGGTGGAATCGGTGTAGGGTCTCGGGGCCGGTTCGGATGAAGAGCTACTCTCGGCTTGGCTGTTGCCACCGTAGCTGCTGCTGGCGCTGGTGGTTTGCTGTCGGCCGGGGTCTGCTTCTCACGACATGGGCTGTCCCGTTCCCTTCCGACCAATTCACAGGCGAACTGTTCACAGCGCTCACTTCTAACGTCCCTGCGTTCGCTGGCTTCGGACGTCCTCCGGGTCGTTGACGCACTTCTCCTATCCTTGGTGCCGTGCGTCGTTGAGTCTGGTTGCGAGGTCTGCTGGGGTCGGTTGGCCATCGGCGTGCTCGGTTTGTGAGCAATCGGTAGGTCGGGGGTTGGTGGTTGGTGCCGTACTGGTACTGCAGTCGGCCCTCCGCCGGCCATGGCTGCCTGAGCTTCCCCTACCTTCGTTGTCAGCATCAGCATGTGCTCCCACATGTGGCTCAGCTGTCCGGAGATCGTCTGCAGCGGGCCTTGGACGAGTTGCGTCATCATCTCGGACACGCGCGTGTCTACTGCGCTTTCGACGAGGGCTGCGATCTGAGGTGCGTTGAGTGTGGGTGTAGGCGCAGGTTGGCCGAGGGGACGCCTTCTCTCCATCTCTGCCACACGTTCCTGGACTATGTCGCCCACGAACTTCTGGAACGCGGCTGCGTCTTGCGCCGGGGGCTGGGTGGTGCTTTCAGGGGC
>JAPJBO010000888.1:0-93947 GCA_030068145.1 Diplonema papillatum
GGTGGTGGTGGTGGTGGTGGTGGGGAAGACTCGTCTGCCAGATGAATTTCTCGAAAGACATCCAAATTCACTCACGGGGCAAAGCTGAGGCCAAAATGTGACGGGAAGTCGCGAAAAAGGTTCCGAAAGCGATTTCGAGCCCAAATACACTGTGAAATCCTTTGTGTAATTCTTGTGTAATTCTTGTGTAATTTTGTGTAATGCTTTGTGTAATTTTGTGTAATTTTTTGTGTAATTTTGTGTAATGCTTTGTGTAATTTTGTGTACACAATGTGTAATTTTGTGTACACAAAAGCCACACTGTCACAGCGACACGGGACTGGCCTGCGCGTGACTGCTAACAGGTCCGACCCGGTAAAAAAACCCGCGATGCAGTGACTCTACCCCCTGCATCAGGGTGGATCCGCTTCGTCCGGTCGCGCCCCACCAGATGCAATGAGTCAGTGTGAGACTTAGCTATAGCTAGCTGATAGCTACTGGGGGGGCCCAAATACAATAGGTACCCAAATACAATATTATTTCGGAATACAATAGGTACGCTGAAATGGGGGTTTCGTTGAGCATTGTTTCGGAATACAATATTATTTGTCCCCAGTGGGGTTTTGCAGGGGGTTCCACGGGCTTCCCCTCGCGAGAGCAGCTTCTTTTTCGAGAGAAGTTCAATGTGGAACACTCCTGAAGCCGAAAGTTCAATCCTACTACTTGATTTCGCTATCTGTGGCATTTTCCTCAGGTCAGGGATCAATAATTCCTAAGGCCCGCACCCAAACAAAAGTAAATGGCCCGCTTTTTTTTAGCCCGTGGTCCAGCGGTCACCACACCCACATGTGATGCTGAGGGTGCTGGTTCGATTCCTCGGCGGAGAGGTTTTCCAAAGTCTGAAATGCCATCTGGGGGCCAGATTTTTGGCCACATCGAGTGTAGAAAAGGTGCCATACATGCCGGGGGGTAGCTCTTTCCACCCCACAAAATATTTCCCAAATTTCCTCCAAAGTTGGCCTGCAAGTGCCTGCAGCCAGACTATCAGCACCCAGACTGTTTGAAAACCCTGTTTTCTCTATCCTTCCCCTCCAAATACAATATTATACCTATTGTATTTGGGCCCCCCCAGTAGCTATAGCTACTGGGGGGGGCCAATTACAATTGAGTTCAATTGTAATATAACGATACACGGCGTGGAATTGGGGGGTCTCAGACCCCCCCAAAAAACACTAGTGTATTACAATTGAAGTGCAGCTTGCCTGTTAGAAACACGTTGTTGTCGGGACTAAATGACAGTACAACGCAACTCCGAGCAAAAACTGAAGGGAAAACCTTCACGCAACAAGCGAAAGGTTCGAGCCCGCAGTTCGGACTCCGAGCCCTGATTTCTCGTGCACCGGGTCGGAAATACCGCAGGCCGTGGGTGTTTCCACCAACACCTGGCAAGGCTCCTGCTAAGACTCTTGGCAAGAGAGTGCCCTAACTTGGGCCTAAGGTTCACTTTTTCTGGGGCGGTTGCTCAGTATCAGAGTTTCCAACAGCATGGCGACCGCAGTCCGACGAACTTACTGCTTTCTCTTTTTGACAGAGAGCGCTGGCGGCAGACGGGCACCACCGATAAATCTGGGCATAACAAGATGTCCCATCCGATGGGCCATCGCCCCCATGCCGGGCCACGGTCACGATTGGCAGTGTCTCCGGCTGGCTCCGAAGCTCAACTCCGGAGCTGGCTCAGCAGCTCCGGAGCCACCGCCACACTGCGATTGCCGGCCCATTGCCATGTTTGTGCTTCATGATCCCCGCACACAGCCAGCTCCAAGACTTTGGCACGAGCACCGGCATCAGCGACATCATCATGATCATGCTCAAAACCTTTGGAAGACCCGGGTTCGGAATGCACACCAAAACCTCGTTTTAAGATTTCTTCTCCGCTTTGGAGGTCCAACATGACTTTTCCAAAAAAAAGCCGAAACGAAAACGGCCCTGAAACCGCCTCACTGACTGGTTCACACTCAACGGCAGTGCGAAAGTGTCAGCCGCACAGTAACATTACAATTCAATTGTATTATACGGTTGGGATGCGCCGATTCCCCGAAAAAAAAGTTCAATTGTATTATACGGTTCAATAGTAATTAGCCCCCCCCAGTAGCTAGCTATAGCTGAAAATAGCTAAAATAGCTAAAATAGCTGACTGAGCATTTTCAACGGAAATGTCACTATTCCGACTATTTTCTCGGATTTTGTGCCGTTTTCCACAGTTTACCGGAATTTTTCAGGCAGATGATCAGCATGAGGTTCACACCGTGCTACCCCCCTCCCCCCCCTTCCCGGACTCACACCGAAGTCCTGTCTGCAGACACTCAGGTTCCACGCTGATGATGGTCCGCCTTATGTGTCCGTGGCTTAAAGGACCGAAACACGGCGCAGACGGGACCAGTTCGGTGTTGAGCACATACCCATTCCAAGCACGTTCTTGCAATCCCCCCATTCCAGTAGGGTACTTCGCGTAACGCGACTTGCTGCCCTCAGCACGCAGGATTACTTCCTCGCACTCTTTTCCTTTTGGTACTTCAACCATTGGTGCTGCACACGGCAACCCCATGTCCACTGTGCTCTGCGGAGTTTACTTCGCAGATTGCCACCGTAAAAAGAAGACAAGTCAGTGCTGCCTAGCGAGTCGCAGTCACAATCAGGGCGAGTGCCCTGAGTTTTTTAACTGATTGCTCAGACACGGTTGTAGGGGCCTTCTCCCCGTGACGGATTCGCCTGTGCTCTAGTAGCACGGGTGGTCCTGGCTGTGACGAGCTACGAACAGCCGCCTGACAAACCAGACTCACACCGCAGTCCTGTCTGCAGACACTCAGGTTCCACGCTGATGATGGTCCGCCTTATGTGTCCGTGGCTTAAAGGACCGAAACACGGCGCAGACGGGACCAGTTCGGTGTTGAGCACATACCCATTCCAAGCACGTTCTTGCAAACCCCCCCCCCCTTCATCTTTATCCACCCACACCCCCATTTTTCCCCTTTCTTTTTATTTACTTTTTCCCGCCCGATGTCGCTGATGACTAACGGACCGTCGGACCCGTCCCAACGGGGGTGCTTATGGAAGCTGCAATGAAGGCTTAGACCGGTACGGGCTACATGGCAACCCCTGCTCAACATGTAGAACGTGGGGGGCCCTTGATCACATTCATTACGGGTCGTGGTGTCGTCGGTCGCAATAGTCGCTTTGCTAGCCAAAGAGAGAGATAGAGAGAAAAAGAGCGCCAGAGAGAAAAGAAAAGATAACGTTATCTTCCGGAAAAGAAGGGTTACGCGAACCCCCGAAAAAATAATTACCCCCAAAAGAAATAAACAGAAAAAAATAAAAAAACACAAAACCGACGGTGACCCCCAAAAACCTTTTTCAACCTTTCCAACACCCTTCAAGCTAAACCATTATACAACGGCCCCCCCCCCCCCCCCTTCATCGGGCTTCCCCCCTGTAGACTACTGCACAGTAGGACTGGACCTGGGCCTGGCTTGCTGCACTCTGGCAGTCTCTGCTAACAATGCTGGTAGACTTGTATCGTAGGGCCTGGGGGAAAACCCGACGCACCACAAACAATCCTTTTCATTTCCGGGTCCATTTCTCGCATCGGAGCTGATCGCGAGCAGGAATTCGAAAAAAGTCTGCCACGTGGAGTCACGGTGGACCAGCCAAGAAATGTCACCAGCCAGGGATCGATTCCTGTCCTTCCCACTGCAAACCTGGTGCGGTTTCCACGCCCGGTGCCTGCATCTTGTAAGGACCCCCGAACCACGCACATACTGGATGGTCCCTGGTCTATTTTTCACGGATCTCTCCATCAGAGCTGATCGCGAGCAAAAAGTCGTCGAAAAAGGTCTGCTGCGTGAACCAGCAACATAATGCCACCACCAGGGGATCGATGCCCGTCCTGCTCATTGCACACCGGGTGGTTTCCAAGCCCGGTACTCTGCATCCTGTAAGAACCCACGGACAACGCACGTAATGTTTGATTCCCGGGTCTATTTTTCACGGATCTCTTCATCGAAGCTGATCGCGAGCAAAACTTTGTCGACAAAGATCTGCTACGCGGACCAGCAACAGAATGCCACCAGCCAGGGGCGTCCGTGTTCAATGCACACCTGGTCAGGCTGGTGGTTTCTACGCCCGGTGCCCTGCAAATTGTAAAAACTACTGACCACGCACATAGTTTCTCGTCTCCGGGTCTATTTTTCACGGATCTCTTCATCGGAGCTGATCGCAAGCAAAAATTCGTCGGAAAAGGTTTGCTATGTGGACCAGCGGGAAAATGTCGCCAACCAGGGGATCGATTCCCGTCCTTCCCAATGCACACCGGTGGTTTCCACGCCCGGTGCCCTGCATCTTGCACGGACCCACGAACCACGCACATACTTTTTCGTTTCCGGGTCTATTTTTCACGGATCTCTTCATTGCAGCTGATCGCGACCTAAAATTCGTCGAAAAAGGCCTGCCGCGTGGTCCGGCGGGAAAATGCCACCACCCAGGGGATCGATTCCCGTTCTTCTCAATCTACACCTGGCGGCTTCCACGCCCGGCGCCCGGCAACTTGTAAAGGGCCACGAACCACGCACATAGTTTTTCGTCTCCGGGTCTACTTTTCACGGATCTCTTCATCGGAGCTGAAAACGAGCAAAAATTCGTCGAAAAAGGTCTGCTACATGGACCAGCGGGAAAATGTCACCAACCAGGAAATCGATACCCATTATGTGTGTGCACACGGCCCGGAGAGGGCGGGGGGGGGTACCAGGGGGGGTTTGGGCGACTCTGAAAACGAGAATGAGGCAGAAACTCTGGTTTCGTCGCAATTTTTTTGCATTTTTGGGTACCTACCTGAGGTTTTCTGACGAAAAAGACGTGAACATATTTTCAGTCGTCTGGGCAGCTATTTTAGCTATTTTTAGCTATAAATAGCTAAAAATAGCTAGCTGGCCAAATAGCTAGCTAAGTCTCACACTGCAATGACGATCCTTGCCACCCCTCGGGCTATAGAAAAGCTCAAGCGGTGGAAGAGGTCCTGGCAGGCGGCCGAAACGGTCCGGTCTTCACGGAGGGCGTTGGCGCGGGCAATGTGCCGCAGCTCCGTGATTGCTCCTGGGCACCAGGCCCCGAACGTGTCTACAACTACTGGGGGGGGTCAAATACAATAGATACTTCCTGTATTCGACCCCCCCCAGTAATCATGGTCTGATTCAATTTATGCAACACATCCACAGGACAGCTCCGCGCGCGATGACGCAGGATTTAGAAGCCGCGTCCAGCTCTCTTGCAATGGCGAAAAGCTTGTTGCTTTGTGGTGGTTTAACTTCCTTCAATGTCAACAGCGATGGTCCTGTTTCCGGACTGTCTCGTCAGGGGCGCGAGGAGTACACAGATAAGTCTCCGAATCTTGTTACAATCAGCGACCTGGGAAAAAGACGGACGAGCATCGAAGCTGAAATCGCGCTCCTGAAGAAGTCGTCTGGGTTAGTCACACGTATGCGGACACCCTACTACACGAAGCTCTTGCGCTTTGTGCAGATCATACTGTCGATTTTCAGCGTTATCGAGCGAGCGAGAACACCCAAGCCAAGGATGCCTTTCTTCTGAGGGCTACACGCCCTCTGAGGGCAATTTCTTTTTAAGAACGATGTTCGCAACTCGAGAGGTGGCGTCCTCACCAGTACTTTTCTCGTGGTGCAGCATTTTGCAGCTGACAATGCCTACCAACGACACAGCGCTTCAACTGCAGCAGTCCTCGTGGGAAGAAATCCTGGATATGCTAGTCGCACGAAGATGCTTCAAACAGGCGGTATGTCTTGTGTTCAACGGCGTAAAAAAAAACGGGGCTAGTCCTATTCCTGCTCAGTTCAACGACCAAGCCAACAAATAACGTACGTGGCAAACATGAACCACCCTACCGCAGGCCGACTTCGCGGAAGCGTGGGGACTGGCAATGGACGCAGTCTTTACAAAGGGCACTGCGGCTTGCTGCGAAAGCACGCGGCTCACGGGAACGACGGCTCGGTCAGCCCGGCGGTTGTGGAGCGAAGTCCTGCTGCTGTTGGGAAAACACAGCGATGCGACGGTGCAGTGGCGGTACCACTGTTGTGTGTTGCGAGAGTGTTTAGCATGTGGAGAGGACGCTCCGTTGGAGGTGGTACGCACTCTGACGACGCATCGACCAGATCTCATCATCCGCGAATATATCCGAGATGCCACCCATTCATCCATGGCCCACGCTGCTGAGATTGCATCAAGCTACCTCAAGTGGAAAGTGAACAAGCAACCCACAACTCGCTTCTCTCCCTCGTCTGTCATCCCTGTTACCCTCCTCGACGCCCTCTCGCTCACTCTGCACCAAAACCTCCCTGCGACCTCAGAGAGTCTCAACACCTCTGCCCTTGACGCCGAAAAAGTCCAAGAACTGTCTCTTTCCCTGTGCAGAGCCCACGAATACCTCGACGCGTGGCCAGTCACGAATGCCAAGAGCATCCCAGCGCCCACTGCAGCCTCCCTACCCGCAGCCCCAGCATTTCGGCAGCCTGTCTTCCCCTCGACAGCAGCAACACAGTTCTTCCCGGCGACTTCTCTCCTGTCCGCTACCGCCTCAGGCTAGACAAGCGCGCTCGAGAAGTGGGTCCGATAAGCGAGACGCGATGTCTTGCGTCAGATCTGGCTCGATGCTGGCTGAAACCGACCCCACCACGCGAGATCCGCAGTTTCTTTCTTGAGTGGCTCGTCGTCCAGTTGCTTTTCCGCATCCGTCCCTGCAAGAGCTGCAGTCCGAGAGCTTTTGGCGGACCGCGCCAGTTCTTCCCGCCAGGTCGGCGGGGGCTGTCTTAGGCTCTCTGTACCGCGCGTCTGTCAACCCAAGAGCTAGGGTAGGGCACCGAGCTCCATCGGTGCTTTTTCCTGAGTTTTCCTGGCCGTTTGGCGGCTCGTGGCACCGCTGTTGGACTGTGTGCGTGTGAGATCTCAGTAGCGGGTAACCCCTGAGCGGAGTCTAGCCCAGGGTGTGTGTGCGTGTGTGTGCTGCCTAACTTTGGCAGACAACCTAGGAATTTTCCAACAATCAACGTGCAGCGCCGCCCAAAGAAAAGCTAAGCGTAGCCGACTCCTCAGTCGTTACAGTCGCAGCTTGGTTCTCAACTTTGCGCCGCGCTTTTGCCTAGCGACTATCAATCCTGTAATGGAAAAAACGAAAGGTGGGGGGCGGGGACGTAGTCTACAGTGTAGATCATTTGCGTCGTGCTATCACGACGAATGGTGCTGAAGAATTAGTGTTGTTCAACAACGGGTGTACAACCTCCCTCCGTTATCCGCACGCCGGTGCCTCCCCTCCCCCTCAGGTGCTCGCCGTTCAGTTTTCTCCACCTTCATTTTCTTTTCTTAGAGAACGGCAGTCGCCAAACGCTCGCTTTTCAATTGCTTCGTTTCCATCGTTCTCGCGCCAGATGTAAAGTTTCTTGATAACGTTATCGGCAAGGGCCAAGGTGATTATGTGCCGTCGAAGTCCTGCAACGATCGCCAATTCAGGATTAAGGAACAACCAGAACATTCTTAGAGGTGGCGGCGACCAACGCAAGAAACTCCGCAAAGATTCCGAAAAGGGAACGGGTAGATGACAAATTGCCGGCATTCCGCGACACGAAGAGACAGTGACAAACGCCAATCGGCGGCGTACAAGGAGCCCTTCCAGCGCCGCTGCGCCCCCGGCGCCTAGCGCAGCCGCTTTCCGGACTACGCCTTTCGCGAGCGCCACCTTCATGTTGACGCCCGCGTCTGGTCCCGAACGCACGGTCTACGAATCGGCCCTCCGCGTCATTGGATTGAAAGCACCAGTCCAGCAGTTCTTCGTACTACTTGCATTTGCAAGTGATCACTGCACGATGCCACGCTTCCGATACGTAACAACGGAGGAGAAGCCGCTTTCGGACGCATTTTCGTCGTGGTGGTGTTACCCGTACAGTTGCACGCGTAGCTGGTGGCTGCTATGTATATGTGTGGCGCCGTTCAACAGCGAGCTGGTGCCCGTCCACAGCAACGGGCCAGCCTCAGCGGTGCCGCCACATTCTCATTCAAACCGATTCAACTCGATCGATAATGAGCAGCAAGCCAATCCTCTTCGAATCGAGAGTCGAACGCAGTCTGAGAGATTAGATTTTCAAGCGACACTCAACTGCTGATGGGCATGGCGAACCCAGCCCGCTGACGCGTCCGACGACCTGGTGCGTCTCATGTTTCTGCAATTCCCATTGACTATCGCGTCTGGCCGCGGTCTTCACTTCATCGTTCCCAGAGCCACGACCCACGGGTTCTCCCGGACGATCTTCTGGAGCCCGCCCAGCTCCCGTCCTGCGGACGGGGAACGTCGACGACCCCTCGTTCAACGCGTGCCACCACCAGACAGCTTGGGGACCTGGTCATTACAGGGCACTGACCTGCGAGTGGAACAAAATTGTCAGCTTTTTGAGTTCATTGACCTCGACGACGATGAATCGGTATCGAGGTTATTTTTTTGCGTTTCTTTTGGGCAGTCTCGCACCGCACTCCCACACACAGGGCCCTCGCCCCCACCCAGGGGGGCCCCGAGAGAAAACAGTAGCTTGGGTTCACGTTTGAATAGGGAAAATAAGGCAGCGCGGCGATGGTTGATGTCTTCGACCTCTTTCCGAGGTCGGCGACGTCGCCGAGTCCGAACATGATGGCGGCTTCGCAGACGCTGCCGGTGAGGCCGATAGTGACGAATGTGCACGAGTCCACCCGGCACGCGAATGCGAGGCAAAGAAAGGGCCTCGGCCGGTACAAAAAGGGGAGGAAACTCGGCCAGGGCGCCTTCGGCACGGTCTACCAAGGCATCGACCAGCTAACCGGGCAGTTCGTCGCCATCAAGGAGCTGCTCGTCGAGGATTTGAACAGCGACGAGGAGGTGCGCAACGAGTTCGACCTCCTGCAGACGCTTTCCCATGACAACATCGTGCGGTACATCGATTTCGAGTTCAACATGACCAACACGGTTTTACGGATTTACTTAGAGTACGTCGACGGCGGTTCCCTCGCCTCCGTTCTGAAACAATACGGTAGACTTTCCGAGAACGTATGCCGGACGTACATGATGGACGTCTTATGCGGGCTGAAGTACCTCCATAGCAAAGGCGTGCTCCACCGTGACATCAAGCCGGCGAACCTACTGGTATCGGTGGACGCGAACGTAAAACTGGCCGACTTCGGCGCGTCCAAAAAAGTGCAGGAAGACGGGCTGCTCTGCCACGAAACACGGTTCGTGGGGACTCCCGCGTACATCGCGCCAGAGGCCATCATGGGGAAGCACACGTTCGCGGCGGACATCTGGTCGCTCGGCTGCACGCTCTTCGAGCTGGCGACCGCGCAGCAGCCGTGGGCGGGGGTCATCACGCACACCAGCATCATGGACTTCATCAAGCAGGTCGCCACGACCGACGTGAAGCCGCCGATTCCGGACTACTTGAGCGATGACTGCAAGGATTTCTTGGCCGGTTGCCTGCAGCGGGACCCGGCGAAGCGGCTTACGATCGACCAGCTGTTGCAGCACCCGTTCCTTGAGTGCGTCGAGGAGGATACGGAGAGCGACGGGGACGAGGAGTACGAGGAGGGGGAGAGCGAAGACGTTGACGACGACCCGCATGAGTTCCTCTCAACGATGGACCGGATCTTCAAGACCACCGACTTGTCGCTCAACTCGACGATGTCCGCCGAACTTGTCCTCGGCGAACCCGCGAGCGCAATCCCGGAGCAACCGCCCGAACCCCCGCCGCCCGCCCAGCCGGAGCCTCTCCACGTCGACCCGCACTCGCCCCAGCCGTCGCCGTACTCGTGCCTCGCCCGCACCGCCGTCCAGCACGTCTTGCCGTCGCCCGGCCTCCGCCACATCAGCACCCACAAAGTCGCGGTCTGCTCGCCGCCGACGGCCCTGCAGCGGGAGCGGGCCAAAAAAAAAGTGGCCGGCCACTCCGGACTCAAGTCCCCGAACCCCAGTGTCCTGCCCATGAAGTCCGGTTCGCGGACTCCAGGCAAAGCGGGGGGTGCGAAGCTGCCCCGCGAGGGTTGGTTCAGCACGCCGCAGCTCTCGACGATGCCGTCTCCAGGGGATACCGAGGAAGAAGACGACGAAGACTGCGACATGACGGGGCTCTTCATCGCAGCTCACCACTGCAACGACGTGGTTGCGAAGGGGTTCTTCACGTCCTTCGACAAGAGGGCGAGCACACTCGAGCGTGGGATGTCCTTGGAAGACGTGGAACCCGTGAACTCTGCGCGTCTGAACGCGTCGACCGATGGCAAGAAGAAGATGGTGACGATGCCCTCCCTTTACAACAGCCGCCTCGAAACCGTGTCCGAAGACTCGAGCAACTATCTTACTATCGACGGCAAGGTGTTTCTCTTTTTCTTGTCGTATAAGATCGCAGATCTTAGAAGAATAATATATCCAACGAATACCGAACACTCGCACATGGTTAAATAACCCCGTCGCTATCCCGAAAACATCGTAACATCACCCCTCGCTTGATGACATGCAAAGATGAAATGTTGAAGGAAATGAGAAGCTCGTCGCCGCAAACCGTGGCGCTTTCGGTTGCCTCCTGACTCCAGCTTTTTTATGTAAAAACGAAGTTACACCGATGCGCGACCACATGTGACAGTAAACAGTAAAGTAACAGCGACACAAAGTATGAAAAGGAATGAAAACACACTGCCCAGGCCCTGCTCTAACAGCACAAAAGGACAACCCCCCCCTTTCCCCCCGGCCTCACAAGTCAAACGGAGACTTCAAAAAACCGACCGCTTACCTCAAGAAACAGTCTAAAAACTATCAGGCACTGCGTTCAACGAAAGTTTGGGGACGCCTGCTTCTGCTTTGGGGTGCCACTGCGTACCCCGGAGCAGGCGGCACTTGAGTATTGCGATACTCGAGTGTTAGTTGAAGAAAACACCCTGCGTCCAGCCAGCGAAGACGGCTGGGTGGCGTCGTGTCTCTGATGCCTGCACTTCTCCTCTGGGGGACGATCCCTTGGGTAAGGATCACGAGTTCGCGGGCGCAATCTACATACATTCTACAGAAGGCCCTTTGGGGTGGGACCTGTCCACCCATCGCGACATAGAGGGCGAACGCAAACGGGAAAAAGTGCGAAAAGAACCCGCGAGAAGACTGGAGGCAAGAAGTTTCCAAAGACACAAGAAACCTGCAGAGGGCAGCAGTCAGTCCTGGTTTGTGGTTAACTGTGACAGGTGCCGATGAAGCAGCAAAGTATCCCGGGAGTCATCTGTCTCCCTCGTGGGGATCTATCGCCAACGTCGATCCTCATCTCTCTTTTGTTTCCCACTCCCATCGTCGATCCTCATCTCTCTTTTGTTTCCCACTCCCATACCACCCGAGTAACAGGTGAGCTGCGCCACCTCGATCTCGTTACTTAACCTGGCACCGCCGCCACCCAAACAACCGCAGCAGCAACCTTAGGCGATTCCAAACAACTGCTGCGTCTGGTAGTCTTCCCCGGCACGTACAAAAAGCTTTCTCACGACGAGTGCCCAGGTAGCCGATGCTCGATAGCCGACACATCAATATCAGATGTTCGATGACCAGAAATGAAGACCATGAGCCAATACCAGCCCATAAACTGGTAGCCGAAAACGGACGCCAGATATCCGTGGCCGATACCTTGCGAGATACTACATCGCACGCAATGTTTGATGTTCTACGTTTACCTGGTGCCCGTAGCGGGGGCCGCAACGCCTGCAAGTCTTTGTTGCCCTGGCTATGTATGGCAAGTCGTTGCCCTTGAATCTGCATGTGTGGAACTGACAAATGATACTCACCCACAGCCGGACGGCCTCATCAAAATTCACCTTGGATCGAGCCCCATGCGTGGCGATCTTCCGGAGCTGCTTACTTACAAGTTCGACGTCTTCTTCAATGAACGGACAACCCCCACTGAACTTTACCGCCGTATTGGCCTGCCTGTCATCAACACACTGCTCAAGGGCTCGGAAGGCAAAAAGGTGACCATTTCCTGCGCCGGCATGCCATACTCCGGCAAGTCACAGACGGTCATCGGCAAGGACAACGTGTTCCAAAAGAAGCAGATGGGCTTCCTCCCTCTCATCATTAAGCAGCTCTACGACGGGTTCGGCACTACGCATGACTTCTACGTCGCGAGTATGTGCTGCCGCAAGGTATGCTTTTGCTGGAGACGGAAGCTGGCACCGATAGCTGGCCGGGTGTGTGGGAAAGCTGATGGCCGGACGGAGCGTGTGTCACCAGGTCAGTGGGCTGCAACAGGACAATACTTGGACTGCAACGTTTTGGATTTGCCATCCGGCACCGATCTTGAGCTTCGGTGTGCGTGGGATCAGTGGCAAACCTGTACGTAGTAGTTTGATTTCGCTAACGCGGTTCAAAGTTTGAGAACTAAAATAAATTGCTGCATCTCGCGCCATGGCCGCCAACAATGCACCGAATACTAATAGCTGATACAAATGCCATGGAGAGCGCATCGGTGGAAGACGAAACCGTCGAAAGCGAAGATGATAGTGCAGGCAGCAACTAGGGCGAAGATGTCGAAGCTGCTATTATCTCTGTTGACGAAGCTCTGGGGCAGGCAAGGGAGCAGTTTAGTTCTGAGGGTCTCCTTGTTTTCAGACGCGGAGCTCATAGTCTCCAACTTGTTCTGCCAAGGACCAAACCGCACAGTGTGGTCCCAATTGTAGTATTGTATCCACCCCTCTACCTCTACATTCCCCTCCCTACCATTCGGAGTCAAAGCAGCTGCGTCGAGTATTTCCCCCCAGAACTGTATTCAACGGCCCCCTCCCCCCAGCAAGGCGAGGCAGTGTTCTGTCTGATCATAAACTGAGCTGTTTCCCCCCAGGGCTGTATACAAGCTCCCCCCCGGGGACCCTTCCCCGGTGAACATCCCATGAAAGGAACAGTGTTGGCTCAGGCCGATGCGGGCTACATGGCAACCCCTGCTCAACATGTATGCACGCGGGGGGCTCAGGGCCACATTCATTGCGAATGTGTTCGTGGTGTCGGCCGCAGGAGTCTTTTTTGGCAAGAGAGTAAAAGAGTGAAAGACTACGTACAGTAGTGAGCAGAGAAGAGAACGAGTGCAAAAGAACGGAGGTAGCACGGACTACCAGACCAGCGGAGGCCACCACAAAAAGATTTCTTACCTTTTCCTTATCCCTCAAAGCCAGCACCAATAACAACGACCCCCCCCGGGGCAAGCAGCGCCTGAACACGAAACTGAGATTTCCCCATCAAAGCGAGGCAAGATTCTGCTTGAACACTAAACTAAGACTTCCCCCCCGCAGGAGAAGAAAGGCGTCTTCGACAACCTCAACCACAAACTAATCGACGGCGTCGCGGACTGGAACGTGCTCCGGAGACAGGTCCTGCACTACGCGGACACGTGGGAGAAGGCGCTCACGGAGTTAGACTTGTCCAAACTCGCGTTCCTCGGCGTGAAATCCCCGCACATGCTCGTGATCGAAGCCCGGAAGAAGGGGACGTCATCGGTCGTCGGAACCCTGTACGTGACCCTGTTCTACGGCAGGCAGTGGACCTACTGGCTGAACGGCCTCACGCTGCTGGTGCACCACTACTTCGTGTACACAAACGCGTTCGACGCGTCTCCAAAATTAGGCGTCGATCCGGGGGGTGGTCCTATCGCAGCAAGGGAGGCCTCGCCCGAGGCGAAAGATCCGAAGGAGGGCAAGGACGGGCAGGGCTCGCCGTCGGACGTGAAGGACGCCGAAGAGCGTGAGATGCAAGTCGACCTGAACCGGTACAGGACCAACGAGTTCTTCGGCATCGTCGAGCAGATCTACAAGGACGTGTCGTCCATGAACTACATCCTCCACAACTTCCACGGCCTGTCGGGGCACCTCGACGAAGTGGTCTCCTCCCTCAGTGCCCTCGGCAGCGCAACGCGCAAGGTTTGTTGCCTTCCCCTCCATTTTCCGTACCAGTTTAGTTAGTTTGGTTTAGGGCAACCTTCAACCTGTCTGCTACCGGACGGCTAACCTGGCTACGAGCCAAGCCACACCCAGAAGTCCGACTCATCAGCTGTCTGCCAGCACCCACGCACGTTGCCCATTTGCGTTGCCGAAGCGGTGAGCAAGACACGAACCAGCGCATCTGTTAACTTGAACGCCAGCTGGCTTCGTTGGTTTGTCCTGACATCCGCTTGCATTCAGGATCTTTGTCGGGGATCCATACATCTGCGGGCAGCCTAGCGAACATCTTACTCAGGCACACCAATACCACCATACAGGCCCCCCGTGTTCACATTCCTCAAGGTACAGAGCGCGAAGAATAGTCTTCGAGCACTGGAAGCCACGTGCCGCTCGCCACCGCTAAGCAGCGGCATGCTGCCTCCGTCGCAGGTGGATACCAGGTGCAGAACGGGAAGAAGGGAACCAGCCGTGCCGCTTACATCGGAAGTGTGCAATTTTGCCGAAGGGAAATGCTCATGTCCACAGGCCCCCGGATGATGCCGACGTCCCTTTTTGAAGGAAGGGTTGACCCTTGAAGCGCTTCACGCGTGCACCCCCGCTTGTGGCCTGCGGGTACGCCAAAAAGCCTAGATACTCCCGGTCGGGAAAACGGCCGCCGCTTTGACCCGTGGGACCCCCGCAGCACGCAAGCACACGCGAAAGCTTCGCTGCCGCAGGGCTTCTTGCCGCCAGATCCGCTTTCAGTGGCGCTTCGCTGTGCGCTCGCCTCAAGGGGCGGGCCGGCCCTGTTGTTTTGCCTCCATTTTCCCGAGTGTTTGTGAACAGCGCGTGTCTCGAAAGGTCTGCACACGATGTGTCGTTCTGCTGCAGAGCGGACCGGCCATCAACTTGACCGCCAAATGAAGCTGACTTTGGTTGTGCCTACGGCAGTGTCATGGCGACGACCGATCCTGTGTAGCCACCGATCTTGTTGGGAGAGGGAAGCTCGTTCTTGGCAACAAGTTCAGCGCCCGAATTCAAGCAATGTTTCTCAGCTAGAGGAAGCAAAGTCGTAACAAGGTTGCTGTCGGGGAACCTGCAGCGGGATCATTACCAAAGATTTCAATTCTGAATGGAACGAGGAAACGACTTTCAAACAGATTGGAATCAAACCGATCTTCTGTAGCTACTGAGTAGACCCCTCGAAGCGTAGTAGTGGAGCTCTGAAGGCTCTAACACACTCACGAAAACTAGCGCGCGCCCTCTCTCCATGAAGGCACACGCGTCTCCCCGCAGCGTGCGAGCTACCACTCTGAAGGAACCAACGCAGCAGGCACCCTGCCGCACTTCTTGCAGCAGATCGACCACAAGGCACTAACGGGTCCACCGATCCTCAGGCGGTCGCCCGCATTCAAGAAACAAGAAATAAAGAAGAAGAAAAAGGCCGCACCGGGTCCAGGAACGTGACGGTCAACCACAGCTTGCAAAGCTTGAGTCGGAGGCAGCACAGTGCTACAACCGCGTCGGCTCTGCCCTGTGGCTCGTCTCACCGTCTCGACGAGCTTGTGTTCACGCAAGCGCCAAGCCCCAAGGTGCGCCACGCCTTGATGCTTTCGTTTGAGAAATCGGTAGCCACTTGCCCGTACGCCCGTGGTACTCTGCGGTACCGCCGAACATGTGAAGCTTGGCTCCCGTGTAGCAGGCTTTCCCTGGTACCCTGGTGGTCAAGAAACCAAAAAAATACTGCGCGATGTGTGTGCGCGACATGCCGCCGCGTCCAATAGAACCTTTTCGGCGACGGTCTGCAGACACACTCCATTAGCGCAGGGATTACGTTAGGGCTGGCTTCCCGGTGGTTTCCACGCCCAGTATTAAGCCGAAACCGGGTTTTAGAGGAGATTTCGCCTCAGCCCGGAACCGGCTTGTACACTTACAGTGCGCCACTACTTACCTCGCTACACTGCGCTGAAAGAGCTGGTGGGATTTGACAGCAAGAAACCGAGAAACCAGGGCATATCGCCAGGACAGTACCCGAACTTAACCCCTGCTTTGCGGTCCACCCCACATGAAGATGCGCGACTCTCTGCTGCGTGGCCACGCCAGGTGGTCACGCCAGGTGGTCACGCCAGGTGGTCACGCCAGGTGGTCACGCCAGGTGGTCACACTCGTCGTGTTCTTTCTTGTAGCGTACTTCGACGAGGGAGATCCGCTCGATGTCGTCGAACTTGTTGCAGCGGTGATACCGGGTAGGCGGATTTGGGTTTCGAGGGGCTCGTCGTCGTAGGTATGAGGCCGCGCGGTCTCATCGTTACGGAGGTCAATACCATCGACTGTAAACTTCGTAGTTGCCTGCGCAATGCAGCGTCCGCAGCACCGTTGTAACCTGCACGGTGGGGTCCAGCCTCAGAAGCTGGAGTTAAAGCTGAAGTTAAAAAAGCGGGTGTCACACCCGCTTTTCGGGTGTGGATTTACACGCGTTTTGGTTGTAACACACCCGCTTTTCGGGTGTGACTCGGGCACACCCTCTTTAACTCCAGTTTCTGGACCTCACCGTGTGCACCTCCCGCCATTTCATCGCGTTTTGTTCTGGCTGTTATCTGTTCCGTCAGTTGGAAGGCCCATTTCCCCCATTTTCCATTCAAGACGGGAGACTAGACTCGCAGGCTCTGAGCTACTCGCGCTGGACAACGCCTTCAGCAGGTCACGAAGAGCGGGGTTACTCTGCAGGGCTATGCTAAACCGGGTCTCATATATTTGTGATGTCTGCCTATCGCGCATTCGGCGTCGGAGAGCACACACGAACGCAACACGTAACACAGCCTCGGCCGAGACGAAATTTTTGACCTTTCATATCCCGTGTCTCCAACCGGGTCGAGCCAAGAGATGTGGCTGTGAATAGCTGCCTGATAAATTCGACGTGCCCTGAACACCTCACTCATTCCCCCCTCACCCCAGGAAAAGGCTTTCGGACAACCGGTGGTGCCATCCTCCTTCAATCCAGAGGTTCTCAGGCGCGCTCCAAAATAAAACAAGAACGTGTTGACCTTGACCATTTGATCCAGCGCACACGAGTATTTCTTTCCGCTTCAACTAGAACCCCCGCCCCCCGTGCTCTTCTCATTCAAGCACCATTTACTCTCTCATAGGGGACGTGCCGCGTGGGCAAGGGGGTGGGATGACGGACCTCAATGCGACCGTGGAACACTCGGAGCTGCTGCCCATGACCTGGCGGCCGGAGATGGTTCTCGTCTCGTATTTGCTCTCGGTCCAGTCGTGCTACGCCGCCTTCTTGATCCTGCAACTGCGGTTCTCCCGAACGACGGTCGTCTTGGCGGCGTTCTGCTTCTCGGTCTCGGGCGTCTGGGGCATGCACTTCACGGGGCTGGGAGCGATGTCGATGGACACGTCCATCGATCTCGACGTGGGATGGACCGTCGTTTCCGCAGCGCTGTCCTTCGCGTGCACGTCCGTCGCTTTCCTGACCGTCGACGCGAAAACGGCGGCCTGTCTCTCGCACATCAACGAGGACGTCAGCTTCGCGGCGCACGTCCGCGCGATGGAGGCCGCACCCAACCGTTGGATCGCCTGCGCCGCGGTGCTGATTGCCGCCGGCGTGTGCGTCATGCATTACGTCGGGATGCAGGCGCTCGTCACCCCCGCGTCGAGGGACGTCGACTTCGGCATAGTAGCGGGCAGCTGCCTCGTCGCGTTGATCGCGGCGTACGGAGCTTTGATCTTCGCCTTCGTGCTGCCCATCACGAAGTACTACACCATCCCTTCAGCGATTCTCGCCGGCGTCGCGGTCTGCGGGATGCACTATTCGGGGATGTATGGCATCACGTTCCACCTCGAGCCGTCGCGGTGGACCGAGCCGACGAACGTCATCTTCGACCAAGTCGTGTACATCGTTTTTTACTGCAGCATCGTGACGTTCCTGGTCCTGGCCTACACGACGTTCCTGTACCGGGCGCACCTAAAGCGGGCGGCGTGTCAGGCCGCGGCGACAGCGCGGCATGTCATCCGCGGCAACTACGACGTGCTCGCGGCAGAGGGCCAGCCGCAGTCGAGCGACCCGGTCATGCGCACCATTCGCAACTCGTACCTCAAGATGGGCAAGCAGCTCCAGCGCATGAAGGCGTTCCTGCCCCCGTCGCTGCTCGCCGCATTCGAGGCGGAGGAGTGCGGGACGCGCAGCGACGCCGACGACTCCGACGAATACGACACACTCACCTCCGGGCCCTCCTCCCGCAGGTGTGTGGCTCACGTTTTTTTTTTTTTTTTTTTTGTCGTATATTACTACTATAAGACGCCAGTCTTAGAAGATTAATATTAACCGACTAATGATATACTGTGAAACAGCGCCTCTCGCTCCATCACACAACCGCTCCCGCTCCGTGCACTCCATGGCGCGAGGGAGATGCCGCGACTACATCACAGCGCAGATACTACGGGACGCGAAGCGTATAGCAGCCGGGCGGGGACAAAGGCTCGAGCTTCGATACGTCTCCACGAGCGAGCAGCTTGCCGACCCGCTCTCGCGAGGAAAGCCCGCGGCCGCGTGAAGGGAGCCGCGGTTACTTTGAATCTTAGTTTGGTTTTAGCTTGTACAGTTTGTTGCCCAGGACACGGGTCGTTTTTACTACGTGCACCAGATTTTCATTATGCAGCGACTCCGCGCATGAGACGATAGAAATGTGGCAAACACACGAAGATCATTCACAGTTGGTTCGTTTTCTACTTACCCTTTTACGCAGCGGCACTGAGACTGGAGCTAATTGCAGCACGAGACGCACACCAAGGAGGAGAATATTATGCGATAACCAGTGCTCCCGCTTACCTCCGAAATGCCGGAGGAAGCCAAAATCAGGAAAAGTTTTTTTTTTTTTTGGTGCTGTCGCGGTGTCGCGCTTTTTTTAGCAGTGTTAATACTCTCCTCCTCGCCCGTCTCGCTGCTCCGTACTCGCTGCTCTCGTCCTTGCTGCTGCGTGATGTCAGATTGATGGTGCGTAACAAACGTAGAAAGGTCATGCAGAGATTCTCGTGTGTATGCCACGAAACTTCTCGCCCGCTGTCAGTGCTCCCACGGTGAGCTGGAGTTTAGAGATGGGTTGCTCCGCCACAACCAAAATGCGTGTGAATCCGCCCCACACCCGCTTTTTTCACTGGAGCTTTGACTCCAGCTTCTGAGATTGGATCCCACTGCCAACCCTCCGACGCCGGAGGAAGCAAACACCAGCAATTTCATGCTGTTCGTGCAGTGCACAAGCTGGGTAGTGGTAGATAGAAGCAGATGCCACCGCAGTGTGTCAGCCAAAAGGTGCTGAGCACTAGAAATCCTCACAAGCGAGATCTCATGCCGGGATATCACTGCACTCCTACCAGTCATCAGCTTATAAATTTGATATGAATCCTTTGCCGGTGGACACTTTGAACAAAACGAGACAAATAATGAGATAGTCCTACATAGCCAAGAATACCTGCGCCGCAGGCGCGGAAAAAAATTGGAGGCTTTGTCAGGGGCGGTACGAAGATCCCGAAAACTGGCATGTTGTCACAGCGGTCTGCACGAAGATCCCGAAAACTGGCATGTTGTCACAGCGGTTTGCCCAAAGTGTATTTGAGAGCACAAGAACTCCTGATAAGCATGTTGTCCTTCCCTCTTCACAGTACTATCAGCCACATCTTGTGCCCCAGGCGCGGAAGCTTTTGAAGCAGTCCGTGCCGCAGGTGCCAAAGTCGAGGTAGAAACATTCTGCAAAGACTTCATGACCAGTACTAGTCACGAGCGGGTTCACTCCTACGCCCAGGTACCAGGCCGGAGGAATTCCTCAGGGCCCCCCGGAATTCCTCCGGAGGAGTTCCTCCGGGGCATTTTTCAGCACCTTTTTTTTTTGAGGAATTCCTCCGGGTTTTTCCTTAGTGGGAGCACTGGCGATAACCAGTAACCGGCAGGGCCCGAGCTTGACCTGGCGAGGTTTTGGCCAAACTCGGTCAAGTCGGTCAGCAGTGGTAGTCTAAAATTAGCAAGCAACGTCACCAGTAACGCCTCCCACAGCAGCTGGCAGTAGCCTGGGAACTCCAGCTGCACGCTGCTTTGTTCACGGTGCATCAGCCCGTCTCAGACCGCAAGGCGCCCTGTCACAGTGCTTCATGCAGAAGTGTGCGGCCTGCGTTGAACGCTGGCCAGATCCGAAAAAAGAGGTTGAAAATTTCTTGTCAAGCAAGCGAAATTTAGAGTTACAAGCAAGATTGTTTTGACTGGTTACGATACTGGGTCACAAAGAGGAAGCAAAAGACGCACACCAAATGTGACATAAATCTGCTAAAACACCAGATTTGGAACCTAATCTGCACCAACTTGTGTTGTCTTGCTGGCAAGGCTACTCGGGTATCGAGAGGGGGGTGGATGTGCACCTGCTGAAAAGACTGTGGCAGAACCGCGCGACGGAGGACAGGCTCAGCTTTGCAATCCGCAAATGCATCGCAGGAGCGGTGTACTCTCGCGAGTGGTGCAACAGAAAATGGGGAACGGGTGACGGCGTATGCGAGTTCTGCGACGGTGGGACGGCTTGTTGAGGGGCTGCTCTTGCTATCGATCTCCAGTGCTGCACAGCATTGCGACAAGCCAAGTATTCCTCCAGCGACGCGTAGTGCAGCGTCCTTGCTACAAAGAGTGTGCATCTTCACTAGTTGCTTCGGCCCCTATCATCCATACCAGTTTTAGTTTTTCGAATATATTTGCAAAAGGAGCCAAAGTTGTCAGCCAGACCCAACGGGGGCTGAGAGGATCGCCCCTCCAGCTCCCAGGCCGAGGTTGCAGGATCTAGTTTCCCATCCCAAAAAAACCTCCCCAAAAATTCAAAATCATAGTTTTTTTTTTTTATTGCCTGACCGAGTTTTTTCTGGTTTAAAGTGCAAGCTCGGTCAGCTGACCGAGTTTACATGCACAAGCTCGGCCACTGCAGTAACCACCTCCTTAGCAGGGCTTACGCTCCACGTGTGGAACGTGTGGATTTCCACACGTTAATTCTTTTTGGATTTTGTTCCCCCACGTGTGGATCCACAGGTACCACATGTGGATTTTGATTTATTGGTCCACATGCAGGGGAGTCTAGGCCCACAGGTGTCGGCAAGTCCAGTAGCGACGCTAATTTCTTTGCCGTCGCACATAAGGGGAAAGGGGTTTTCCCCATCCCAGAAGAAGATGAATACTATTCCGACGAGAACTTACACATGTAGAAAGGTTATTACCCCGTCGCTCCCGAGAAAAACACCGTAATTTTGCCCACCCTTGCCCATTTCTTCTTCAAGTCCAGTGTCCTGAGGCGTCACGAAGAAGTTCGTGATACACACGAGAATCTCTGCATGATCTTTTTACGTTTGTTACGCACCATCAATCTCGCATGACCCAGCAAGGACGAGAGCAGCGAGTACGGAGCGAGACGGGCGAGGAGGAGAGTATTATAGTCGTAAAAGATCGGAGATCTTGGAAGATTATTATATCCGACGAATACCTAACGCTTGTAACGTTAATAACCCCGTCGCTACGTCGCTTCACCCCTTGCTTGCCCACCCATTCGACGGCCTGCGAGTGTAGTTGTTTCTTGAACGCTTACGCCCGCCACCGAACCGAGATTCACCTGTGTTTCGTGTGGACTACAGCACGTTTACCTCCTTTGATCTTTTGCAACTGGCAGCCTCCTCAAGTATTTCGTGCTTACATCAGGGGCTTAGCTTCTATATCCACATTTGGACCGTCAGTCCACATTTGGAAAGGCCGGCGGGGGAAAAGAAAAAAAAAACCCCTTTTACCGTGGAGGGGTTTGCTGCAAGGTTCCCCCCTGAGTGTAACCCTATTTCTCCTGTACACGTCAGACCCGCCGAAGCCAGCCCGGGTGCCGCAATGCAAGGCGTATGTCGACGACACTACGTCTCATACCAGGATGAGCAAGGCGGCAGAACATGTGTGCAAGGAGTAGTAGAGTGGATGAGAAAGAAGGGACTGAACGTAGCGAAGAGAAAACTGATAGTAGTCGCTTCGGTTGAAGACACTCTCTGGATTCCCGGAGTTGGAAACCTCACGACGGTCTCGAAGGCAAAGCTACTCGGAGGATGTTTACACGCATCGGACCCCACGGGATGCCCGAACAACGCAAAGAAGATCGAACGTTTCGCGAGGCTTTGCAGGCTGGTAAAACAGTCGTATCAGTGTTCGACTAGAGGTAAAGCTGAATTGTATCGTAGTTTCGTCCTGCCGGTTCTGGCGAGCCACTCCGTGTCACGCTGTTTCGACCCGAGACACCCTAAGCTGAAAGCGGCCTACAATGACTTGACGCCCAAGCACAGACGAGGATTGGGTCTCGCAGAATTTGCAGCTAGCAACCTGGGGTTCGGCCTGACCCCGGTGGCGGAATCTGTCGAAGTGCAGAGATGGAGAGCTGCCATTGTGTCGCTGAACAACACAACGGAGCTGGGACCCTCTCGCCTCCCGACAACGGCCGGTATCAGGTACCGAGAAGTACGGAATACGGGTCAACCGGCCATAGTACGGTCAATCGTGAAGGCCCTCCGTGGCATCCAGCCCGGCACGGAAATAGTGATCGCCACGGACGGCAGCTACATTGAGGAGCTCTCCCAAGGAGCGATCGGAGTGGTGGTGAATGAGCATTCCTTCGGAGCACGAATAAACGGGCCGGTCACATCGAGTACGCAGGCGGAAATATGCGCGATACTGGCATCAGAGGCAGCGTTGCGAATAGCAGCAAGCAGACAGCCGAGCCGCCGGTTCTGTGACAGCCAAAGCGCAATTGCCAGAGTGACCGGCAAGAAAAGCGCCGCTGACCCGTTGTCTAAAGTGTTCCCAGTGGCGCCGAAGATAGAGTGGGCCAAGGGACACGCGGACAACAGATACATCAACGCAGCGGACGAAGCAGCAGGAAGAGCGCAGCATCGGTGTACCAAATTCGACGTCGAATGGGTCTACCGAGAGGCCGGTATACAACGGGTGTGCGCTGACGACGCTGCCGGACTCGTGCAGATGGAAGAGATCGGAAGGTTCGTTCGGCGGTCCATTGGACACCAGAGAAACAGTCGCTTACGAGAGCGTCTAAAAGCTCCACCGAGTAGTACGGGCCCGCAGTCGCTGAAGCGACTGGGGAAAATCAGTGGTGCGGTGGACCTGCTGCAAGCACTGGTCAGGCGCGCCTCTTGCAGGACGGCACGGCGGATATCTGTGAACATCTACTGTGGTTCCAACAGGAGGCGGATCTCAGGTCCCAATTCGGGGGTAGGGAGCCCACCAGGACCGAGGTCTACGCGAAGGGGAACCGGGTAGTGGTCAAGAGTGTTGCTCTGCGCGTGCGCTGCCAGCTACCGGCGGACAAATGCGCAGAGTGGGCTACCTGGACTACCTGGACTACCTGGACTACCTGGACTACCTGGACTACCTGGACTACCTGGACTACCTGGACTGCTAGTAAAGGTCGGTGGTGGTGGTGTGTCACCGGTACGCGCATGGTGCAGTTCCGCTGCGTCGGACCACCCATTCCTTAGTGCCTTCCGCAGTACAGGGGACCGGTCTTCTTCTGTGTTCAGGTCACTCATCACCATCATGGGGACGTCACCGAGGCTATCCGCCGCTGCGAAGAGGATCTTCTCCAGCATGTCCTCGCGCTCCTCGCTCTCCGCTCTCTCGCCTTGTCGAGGTGGAGTCTCATCCGCGATCAAGTGCTGCCTCCTTGCCTTGCTACCCGCCTAGGCGCGGCGCTCACCCCGTTGCTCCGCGCGGCGCCGGCCGACCAGCAAGCGGAGCCGGACACGCCCCGGTCCCCTTCGTTCCCACCCGTGCCGCCGGCTTCGCCGGACCTTAAATGCCACAAGCCGACCCACGTGACGGGCATCCGCACCTGGACTACCTGGACTACCTGGACTACCTGGACTACCTGGACCCTGCACGCGGTCGGAAGGATGGAGCAGTATGACAAGACAGCAACACGAGCACCGCCTTCAACTCTAACTGCAACAGCAACAACAACAAAGACGTCAACCCGAGCACCCCGCGTTACTAACCCAGTCAATCAACCTGTCGAGAGATGAAAGCTCAGCACAGAAGTGACCCTATTTCCCCTCCCGCACATCAACCTGAAGCATCCCGTCCGTCAGCAGATCGTCATCATCGGGTAGTTCAACAGAATAACTTCAACGCCTTCTCAACCCTCCATTCCATCAGCACTACGCCAAGCGAGACATCCATAGCACCCGCATGGCGTCAAACCTCCCGATCCCCGCGACACCTTACCATCATCACTTTATCACTTTATCAACCGCCAGCTCCGTCTACATGCAGAGCCAAGCAGCAGATCAGCAGCGAACCTAAGCAACCCTTTTGACTATTTATCAGCAATCAAAAAGAACGCCGTCACAGGCAACTGACTGCGCGATAATCGCCGGAAACACGAAAAAAACGGCACTACAACGCCACCAGGCCCAGGCCCCGGCAGAGGTCAATGTGCCCTCTCAGGGCCCAGCCTTGTCGTGAAGATACTGGCAGGTGAGCCCCTTAAGTGCAGAAACAGCTGAAAAACAGTGAAAATTTATAAAGCTGCGGTCCAAATTTGGAAAATGGGCCGAAGACCAAGCTAAATCGAACGGTTTTTTGTCTAAAAAAACAGAAAAACACAACTCCACTCGCAGGCCGTCGATCGTGCACGAGACGCAGTCGGTCAGCTCCCTGAACAGCGACAGCACGACGTGGACGATACCCGAGGTTCCGGATTCGAAGCCCCATCCGACCAAGCGTGTGTCCATACTGTGCATCAACATCCGCGGCTTCCACAGCCTCCTTATCCACCCGGGCGAGCCGGCTAGGGTGCAGAGAGAGGCGCTGGACCTGATCTCCATCTGCGTTTCGGCTCAGAAAGGCATCGTCGACAACTTCCAAGGAGACCGGGCTGTGTGCACGTTCAACGCGGCGCGGCCGTCGCCCGGGCACGTGATGAAGGCGGCGACGACGGCGCTCACCATCGTCGGCAAAGGCCGCGAGCAGCGCCTCGCGGAGATGACGATCGGCATGTCGAGCGGCATGTGCCTCGTCGGCGTCCTGGGCACGATCAGCATGCGGCGGTTGAACGTCATCGGCCCCGCCTACTCGCAAGCCATCTCTCTCGAGCGCATGTGCAAACAATACGCCGTCACCAACATGTGCCCTGGCCAGTGCTTGGAAGAAGTCGAATACATCATCGACCTACGCTGTCTCGACGTCTTGTACATACCAGGCCGCGAATCAGCATCCGTTCTCTTCACGATACAAGGCCACAAAGGTGCAAAGAAGGCAGAAGAGTGGATGTACCACTTAGAGCTTGGCGACGACATTGACCACACCAAGCGCATCCTGCTCCTTTACTCGAGAGGGCGGGAAGCTGAGGCTAGAGAGCTAGCCGGGTTGGTTCGCCAACATAGCGTTATCGAGCCTCGGGTCTCCAGAATGATCCAGCGCCCCCTTTATGAGCATGCAGCCTTTTCGCAAGGGCTGTACTACTGCTGCTCCGTCCTCAACAAGGATCCGAAAGAGTGCCACAGTTTCCAGGTCGGCGGCCTGCTGGTCTGATGCCATGGGAAGTACGGGTTCTTGCCACCCTTCGGAACGATGTCCAATACGTCGTCAATTTGCGACGCCTCGGCGCTACAGAGGTGTGACTGAACACACCAAGCCCATTGTGC
The DNA here is from genome assembly GCA_030068145.1 of Diplonema papillatum. Taxonomy (NCBI): domain Eukaryota; phylum Euglenozoa; class Diplonemea; order Diplonemida; family Diplonemidae; genus Diplonema; species Diplonema papillatum. The sequence goes on from JAPJBO010000888.1 coordinate 25,705, forward strand.
TCCTGCACTGCCGGGTTGGCTCGCCAGCATAGCGTTGTCGAGATCTCGGGTCGTCAAACTGATCTAACTTCCCAAGAGCAAGCATGCGGCTTTTTCACAAGGGCCGTGATACTGCTCTGCCCTTTTGCCGTGCAAGTTACATGCGGCGTGAGTGACCACACCAACCCTTTTCACAAACCTGAGGCTAGAGAGCTAGCCGGGTTGGTTCGCCAGCATAGCGTCGTCGGGATCTCGGGTCGTCAAACTGATCCAGCTTTCCAAGAGCATGCGGCTTTTTCATAAGGACTGTGCTGCTGCTCTGTCCTTTAGCCGTGCAAGGTTACATGCGGCGCGGGTGACCACAAACCTGACCTGAGGCTAGAAAGCTAGCCGAGTTGGTTCGCCTAGCGTTGTCTAGCGTTGTCGACATCTCGGGTCGTCAAGCCGATCTAACTTTCCGAGAGCATGCGGCTTTTTCATAAGGACTGTGCTGCTGCTCTGCCCTTTTGCCGTGCAAGGTTACATGCGGCGCGGGTGACCACATCAGACCTTGTTACAAACCTGACCTGAGGCTAGAAAGCTAGCCGGGTTGGTTCACCTAGCGTTGTCTAGCGTTGTCGACATCTCGGGTCGTCAAGCCGATCTAACTTTCCAAGAGCATGCGGCTTTTTCGTACCACTGCTCTGCTCTTATGCCGGGCAAGGTTACATGCGGCGTGAGTGTCCACACCAAACAAACCTGAGGCTAGCTAGAGCTACCCGGGTTGGTTCGCCCGCATACCGTGGTGGAGCCGCCAGTCGTTAAAATGATAGAACGCCCCGCACCGAGAGCACACAGCTTTTTTTGTAGTACCCAGGTCCCAGGTCGGCGGCTGCTGGTCTGAAACAAGCTCAACGAACAACAACCCCAAACCGCGTTGAGGGACACTCGATTTGGATTTGCGACGTAGTGAGAAATCACTCGGCACGGGGAAACCTCTCCCCCGCACGAGAGGACAGCGTTTTGCCTGAATGTCAGTCTCAGATTTTCCCCACCGCTTGACGCCCAGTGTCAGCGGTCAACCAGCGACTCCAGGTCTTTCAACCTCGGATTACTTTTGAAAACGTACCCTCTTGCCGGCTACGCAACGATTCGTACGTTTGCGAAAGTTGTTCGAGAGTTGCTTTGTAAGGTGTCCGTGTGGCTGGTCTGCGAATCGGTCATTCAAGGAGCGTATTTGACAGGGGGTTCATTGAGGCCACCTGCGACAACTATAGTATACTGCAGAGTACTCTATTAGCCCTTTGCGCAACCACATTATAGTACATATTCACAGAGAACTCAATCAACTTCAAACTACAAATAGCCCCATCATCCCCCCAAATGACCAAATGACACGGCCTGGGGAGAAGTGTCAATCGAACGATACTAAGTAGACAAACCGCCACTCCGCGTGTGATAATTGTCCAATAAACCACGCTGCGAACAAAAGAAACTCCAGTTGTCGACAGACTTGCCCGGAGTTTCTCCAGAACTATTCTCACTCTACAAAAAGAAGCGGGCGTATGTCCTCCAGGACGGCATCAAAGCTGGCCAGAGATTCCAAGATCTATTTTTATCCTCGTCCGTTCATTATACCTTCCGGTATCCCTCCGTTGTTTTGGTGCGCCGGCTATGCCGGGTTGTACACACCGCCCACGCTTTGCGGCTGGACAGAAGACCGAGTCGATGTTGGGCAAGCTGGAAACAATTTGCGCCCGTAACAGCTGGAACGATGCCGTGCCTACGACGTATCCTTTGTTCAGTGGACTATCCCGTACTACTACGGCGGGCGTACGTCGTTGCGCCGTGGGCGCGGAGCGAGCCGTGGCCGAGTCAAAGATGATTGTTGCACCGATGGTGGCGCAGCCGGGGGCGTTCTGACTGGCGGACGAGACCGCCTGGCAGGCGTGTGTCGACACGTTGTTTCGCGGGCTCTCCTCATTTTGGCAATAGCCCGCCCTATGGCGGCGGCTAGCATCTTGACGGAGAATCTCAACTCCCTAGTGGGGCGACCGGATACTCCTCAGAGAGATGGTCCCTGCACTCTAACTCGTCTCTCTCTCTATTTTTATCCTCTTCCGTTCATTATACCTTCCGGTATACCTGCGTTCCTCGTTTCTTCTTGTTTTCTTTTTCGATTTTATGGCTCGAGTCGCAGAGCAAAAGAGTCTCTCTGCAGCTAAGTGGCGAGGTGTCTGGGCCCTGTCTGCACTGCTCGTGTGGCTTTGCTGTGCAGACGGCGGCTTGTGAACCTGGAACCTCCTCACCGCTTACGAGATCCAAACTTTTGCGACCGAGATTGGGATGATGCCGAAGACGTGTTCCCCGAGAGTAATATAAAAAGCCGAAGGATGATCGCCGGAAGCACAAAAAGCGAGGCAAGACCCGCGCCTGCTGTCTTGAGCCTCCGCAGCTCCCCCAGTTCTGCTCCCAATACGGGTTGCAGTTTGCTGTTCTTGAAAGGTGATGTCAAACTATGTCACACCCGCATCAGGGCATACAACATGCGCGCAACGTCGTTTGTGCCTGCGTCAGTCGTTGCGTGTGTGCTTGAGGATGTAATCTCGAGTTCCTCTCCGTTTCTTTTTACAGCTTTGGAAGTAGTGGTGGTAAAGTAAGTTTAAAAAACCTAGTCCACGGATATTATGTACTCACGGATATTATTTGCTTCACGCGTACCATTTGCTCTTGTAAATGGATTCACTTATTATTTACTTCCCGCGTATTATTTACTTACCTACCCCCCCCCCCCCATGGTCGTTACCTGGTCGGGTTTCGCTCGCGACCGTTTCCTGAACAATCCTTCACTAAATCCGCGGTTAAATAACCTGGCCTCAGTGGTGCAAGCACCACGCGCTCTTCAAACCCAAGAAACATTTTCCCCCCGTGTTAGTGTCGCCTACCTAAAGGCACTTTCCAAAAAGGCGACACTTACACGGGGTGTGACCAGGGGTGACAGGAAATTGGTGTGACTGGCACCGTGGTAGACAGTTACGTTCCCTCGTGCATTCTTCCGATGCCGCAAACCAGCCATCCTGGACCAGAATGCCGTAGCCGGATGGTAGTCGTGGGCGAAAGACGACCACCATTTTTCTAAGTTTGCATGGAGGCGATTGGTGCCGAGGAGATTGTTGAGGAACACAGTTTTACATTGGCGAGGTGAAATCAACACCTGTCGATCACGCGAGGAAGCTTTCAACTTCTTCATGGACGTGTGGGGTACCAGCAACCGCACTCTGCGTTCGTAGATCAGCCTCCGCCTCTGCAGGCTTGTGCTTTGGTCATGCATGTTTATAGATGGTGCAAGACGGGTTTCTTGCCCCGTCTTGTTTCCTGCTGGTTCAGTATCGGATCAGTCGAATCTAGGTCAATGACTCTCGCAGTCATGATAATCGGGAGGCTTGCTTTCTGCCACAAGCTTCAGTCAGTCGGTGCCAATTCTTTCAGGTGCCCTAGCTCTGTTGCTTAGGTGAGGAGACTCTCGCAGTCATGAGAATCGGGAGGCTTGCTTTCTGCCACAAGCTTCAGTCAGTCGGTGTCAATTCTTTCAGGTGCCCTAGCTCTGTTGCTTAGGTGAGGAGACTCTCGCAGTCATGAGAATCGGGAGGCTTGCTTTCTGCCACAAGCTTCAGTCAGTCGGTGTCAATTCTTTCAGGTGCCCTAGCTCTGTTGCTTAGGTGAGGAGACTCTCGCAGTCATGAGAATCGGGAGGCTTGCTTTCTGCCACAAGCTTCAGTCAGTCGGTGTCAATTCTTTCAGGTGCCCTAGCTCTGTTGCTTAGGTGAGGAGACTCTCGCAGTCATGAGAATCGGGAGGCTTGCTTTCTGCCACAAGCTTCAGTCAGTCGGTGTCAATTCTTTCAGGTGCCCTAGCTCTGTTGCTTAGGTGAGGAGACTCTCGCAGTCATGATAATCGGGATGCTTGCTTTCTGCCACAAGCTTCAGTCAATCGGTGTCAATTCTTTCAGGTGCCCTAGCTCTGTTGCTTAGGTGAGGAGGAGACATTCGGAGAAATACGGGGAACCCTATTGAAAACCGTATTCCCGTGTTAGTGTCGCCTCGCGTCTCCAGGACAGAAGGCGACACTGACAAGGGAGAAATGGAGGCGTCGCTAACACGGGGGGGGGGTAGGTATTTTATTTAGTTCTCTCGTGGGCGTCCGCCGAGGGAGGCCCGCTCCCTCAGCTGCTTCATGATGAGTCCATTCAAGGCCCCGGGGAGGTACCTCTTTGACTCACCAGCGCGGCATTTGCTGTCGTCAGCTCAGCTCTAAACTTGCTCACAAGTTTCTTTTTGATAAAAGTGAAGTCACGACGGGTTCCGCTTCTCCCGCTGCACACAGCCTGGAAGCGGGCCTCTTTGGCAGGGGGTACATCGGCGCCGGTTTCATCAGGGGCTACCTCTTCTTCCTCGCCTTCCTCGTCGGCTACCTCGCTCCCATCTTCATGCTCCTCCGACTCGGCCTTTTGGATGGCAGCAGCAGCGACCTCCATGTCGTCGAGTGAAGATACGCTGTCGGCCTTCGAACCGTCACTGTTGATGTCGCTGATGTGGTCGCTGTCGTCCTGCTCCAGAACAACCTCCTCTATCTCGGCCTTCACGTTGGCCTGTGCCATCATCTCCTTCTTGAGGGTGTCCACGTGTCGTTGAAGGGGCCTTGCACAGCTGGTTAGTGGTTAGTAAATATAAACCGACCGATTTTCCAGTTCGGTTATAAATTACTTCATAAATAGTTGCGTTTCTTATTTACTATCCCGCGTATTATTTACTAATAAATAAGTAAATAATATCCGTGTAGGGGGTTTAGTGAAAAAAGTTTGGGTAAAGTCCCTTGTATGGACACCTGACTTTGAAAAAGTCCCTTGTATGGACAGCAAACTTTCGAAATTCCCTTGTATGGACACCTGACTTTGAAAAAGTCCCTTGTATGGACACCTGACTTTGGAAAAGTCCCTTGGGGACGCCGGATTATTACCCGGGCGGGCCAACTGCCCGCCCAAAGGGGGGGGGGGGGGACCCACCCACCCCCAAATCTCCCGAGCCCGTGGGAATTTTTTTTTTTTTTCAGTTTCCAATTTCACCACCTGCCTTCTTGGCTTCCGACACCGCCATACACAGCTGAAATGTACGGGTTTGGTTTGTTCTGGAAAGTCGAAATAAGGGGGGGTTCGGGGGGCTTTGCCCCCCGGCCGAACGGTACGGCTCTATCAGGTCCAAGTTGCACTGGCCCTCCCCAAAAACATCAACGTAATGGCCCAAACTTGGGCCATTACATCAATGTAACGGGCAGAATTTGACGGTGATTTTCCGTCAAATTCTGCCCATTACATCGATGTAACAGTGGTTTTCGGTCAAATTTGGCCAATTACATTGATGTAACAGTGGTTTTCGGTCAGATTTGGGCCATTACATTGATGTAACAGTGGTTTTCCGTCAAATTCTGCCCATTACATCGATGTAACAGTGGTTTTCGGTCAGATTTGGGCCATTACATTGATGTAACAGTGGTTTTCCGTCAAATTCTGCCCATTACATCGATGTAACAGTGATTTTCCGTCAAATTCTGCCCATTACATCGATGTAACAGTGGTTTTCGGTCAAATTTGGGCCATTACATTGATGTAACAGTGGTTTTCGGTCAAATTTGGGCCATTACATTGATGTAACAGTGGTTTTCCGTCAAATTTGGCCCATTACATTGATGTAACAGTGGTTTTCGGTCAGATTTGGGCCATTACATCGATGTAACAGTGGTTTTCCGTCAAATTTGGGCCATTACATTGATGTAACAGTGGTTTTCCGTCAAATTCTGCCCATTACATCGATGTAACAGTGGTTTTCGGTCAAATTTGGCCCATTACATTGATGTAACAGTGGTTTTCGGTCAGATTTGGGCCATTACATTGATGTAACAGTGGTTTTCCGTCAAATTCTGCCCATTACATCGATGTAACAGTGGTTTTCCGTCAAATTCTGCCCATTACATCGATGTAACAGTGGTTTTCGGTCAAATTTGGCCCATTACATTGATGTAACAGTGGTTTTCGGTCAGATTTGGGCCATTACATTGATGTAACAGTGGTTTTCCGTCAAATTCTGCCCATTACATTGATGTAACAGTGGTTTTCCGTCAAATTCTGCCCATTACATCGATGTAACAGTGGTTTTCCGTCAAATTCTGCCCATTACATCGATGTAACAGTGGTTTTCGGTCAAATTTGGCCCATTACATTGATGTAACAGTGGTTTTCGGTCAGATTTGGGCCATTACATTGATGTAACAGTGGTTTTCCGTCAAATTCTGCCCATTACATCGATGTAACAGTGGTTTTCCGTCAAATTCTGCCCATTACATCGATGTAACAGTGGTTTTCCGTCAGATTTGGGCCATTACATTGATGTTACAGTGGTTTTCCGTCAGATTTGGCCCATTACATTGATGTAACAGTGGTTTTCCGTCAGATTTGGGCCATTACATTGATGTAATCTGTCTGGCATGCCTTCCGGCCCGAAGAGGCCCGTAAAGCCTGCCCGAAAACTGGAACGCGGCTCTCCGGAGCCGCCAAAAGAAAGTGGTGCCTCACGCAAAAAAAAAAAAAGCAGGGAGGGCGGGGCAAGTAAGGGCGTCCTCCAGGTGGACCTGGAGAACGCATTTAACTCCCTGCAGAGGGAGGCGATCATCCGCAGCGCCAGCCGGCATGCCCCCCAGGTCCTGGCCTACACCCAGGCGGCGTACGGCAAGCACTCCATCCTGCAGGTGGGGGACAAGACGCTCGCATCTGAGTGCGGGGTGCAGCAGGGGGACCCGTTGGGGCCCCTGCTCTTCAGCCTGGCGATGCACGACGTCGTCTCGCCGCCGCCGCCACCGGCCGAAGCAGCGGCGCCGCCGGCCGGCCCGGCGGACCCACCCGGGCCAGGGGAGGGCGTCGTGCCGCCGCCACCAGTCGGACCTGCAGGCCCAGCAGGCGCGCCGGTCGCGGCGGACGAAGCGGCGCCCCAGGGACAGCCAGCGCGCGAGCTGGCACCAGTTCAAGGGCCACCGGCAGTCCCGGCCCAGGCCGGCCCCCCCCCGGGGGCGGCAGAGCCGCAGGGGATAGCGCACGTCGACCCCGGACCAGCCCAGGTCCTGCCGGCCCCGGAAATCCCGCCGGCGGTCGAGTTGGGGGCCCCAGGAGCCGAGCCCGAGCCGCAGGGCCCGGAGGGACAAGGGCAGCCGGAAGTCGGGGGGCCGGAGGCAGCGCTCGGCCATTCAGCGTTGAGCCAAGCCGACCTCGATCTCCTGACATTCTACCTTGACGATGGAGTGTCAGGCGGAGACCTCGACGCGATCGCGCGCTGGCTGCAGGGATACGAGCGGCGGGCAGCGGCCGTCGGACTGCGCCTGAACCGGGGCAAGTGCAGACTGGCGATCGCGGCGGGGGCGGAGATACCCGACGGCCTGCAAGGCATCGAGACGTGCTCGCTCGACGAGATCGAGCATCTGGGAGTCCCGTGTGGCTCGCCAGAGAAGATCCACGCGTTCGTCGAGCGGGCGGCACAGGGTGCGGAGAGGAAGCTGAGGATGATAGCGTCCCTGCCCGACGCGCACGTGGCGCTCACGCTAACGAAGTTCTGTGCGGGCTTCGTCGGCGTAGTACATCTCATGCGCGCGACGGGGTCCGTCTTCGACTTCGCGGGAGTCGACCGGGCCACCCAGTCCTGTCTCGCGACTATCACCGGGATACAGACCGACGAGGCGGCGTGGACACAAGCGTCCCTCCCGGTCAGGATGGGTGGCCTCGGCCTCCACAGCTGCGCAGACGTGACAGGGATTGCGCACATCGCGGCGGCACTAGATGGGGGGACGCATCTCCCCGCCCTCGTGTCCGAGGCCCTGGGGCCACGCCTCACGTGGCAGCAGGACGACACCGTCCAAGCGTCCCTCGCGGACCCGCGCCTTGCAACGTATGAGTCCGTCCTGGAGAAGATCCAGGACGTCATGCAGGCGCGGACCCAGTACGAGGGGCGAGGACAGAAGGTGTGGTCGTCCGCCTTGGCCACCGAGAAGCGGAAGAACCTCCTCGACCTGCTAACGGAGGAGCTCGCCCGCTCGAGCCAACTGCAGGGAGCGGCCCTGTCCCAGGCGCAAGACCGGATCCGGGCGAGGATCCAAAGCAGCTCCGGCAAGCACGCCTCGGCGTGGCTGTACGGCAACCCGGAAGCGGATACCGGGATGTGGTTGTCCTCGGCCGAACTGGCGGTGGCAGTACGCCTTCGGCTGGGGCTGCCAATTGCGGCCGCGCCAGGGGAGTGCCGCCTCTGCGGGCACGGGGCGACCGACGTCATCGGCTCGCACGCCCAAACGTGTTTCGGCAGCGGCCGCCGGACGCGCCTGCACAACGCGCTTCGGGACATTGTCGCCGACTTCGCACGTCGAGGGCTGCTGGGCCCCTCGATCGAGCGAGCCGTGTTCGCGAACACGCGGCGCAAGCGCCCGGACATCAGCTACGTCCGGGACGGCACCACCGTCCTACTTGACGTCGCAGTCACATACCCCCTACAGCTCTCGCAGCCCCACTACGCGACCAGGGCCGCAGCGGAGCCAGGGGGCGCAGCAGCCGCGTATGCTGTTGCCGTCAAGGAGCGTGTCTACAACAGGATCATCGCAAATGAGCCGGACCCGCGGGAGTGGCGAGCGGTGCCGCTAGTTGTAGACACGTTCGGGGCCTGGTGCCCAGGAGCAATCACGGAGCTGCGGCACATCGCCCGCGCGAACGCCCTCCGTGAAGACCGGACCGCTTCGGCCGCCTGCCAGGACCTCTTCCACCGCTTGAGCTTTTCTATAGCCCAAGGGGTGGCGAGGATCGTAATTGCATCTGGTGGGGCGCGACCGGACGAAGCGAATCCACCCTGATGCAGGGGGAAGAGTCACTGCATCGCGGGTTTTTTTACCTGGTCGGACCTGCACTCAGATGCAGGCCAGCCCAGGTCGCAGTGAGGTGGCGTTCACTGTGTGCTGAAGAAGCATTTCTTTGGACTACCGCTCCGGAAGCAACCGGATACCGGCAGCCCCGCTGTACCAACAAGGCTAGTACAGTGTCCCGCGCTCCAAAAAAAAGTTTTTTTTTAGGGGTACACCTGGCTGAGTCGGTAGGACGAGGGACCAAATTACCTCTATGAGGTGAACAACGACGGTTCGAATCCCGCCAGAGAGACTTTCCAGGCGTTCGGGGATAAGCTCCCGGAAGCAAGCCCTAGCTTCGATTCCTTGGAGGTAGGACCAAACAAACAACGGAGTAAACAGCGGGTACAATGAACCCCTGTACTACCTGCAGGATTAGGCCGTCTAGCCTCGCCTAGGCTGCAGTAAAAGTTCCGCCAGACAGAACAGAACAGATTTTTGCCCGAAAACTGGAACGCGGCTCTCCGGAGCTGCCAAAAGAATGTGGTGCCTCTTGCAAAAAAAAAAAAAATTTTTGCCAGAGCTCCTGTGGTTGATGCAGTAGTACCCTGGGTACCAAGCTCTAACGTCCCGGGTTCGAACCCCGCAAGTAGACTTTTTTCGGTTTTCGTGCCCACTTTTGACGAAAAATCCGGATTTTGGTCATTTTAGCCGATTTGGCCCACTACATTGATGTAACAGTGGTTTTCCGTCAAATTTGGCCCATTACATTGATGTAACAGTGGTTTTCCGTCAGATTCTGCCCATTACATCGATGTAACAGTGGTTTTCGGTCAAATTCGGCCCATTACATTGATGTAACAGTGTTTTTCCGTCAAATTCTGCCCGTTACATCGATGTAACAGTGGTTTTCGGTCAGATTTGGGCCATTACATTGATGTAACAGTGGGTTTCTGTGAAATTCGGCCCATTACAGTGATGTAACAGTGGTTTTCCGCCAGATTTGGCCCATTACATTGATGTAGCAGTGGGTTTCCGTCGGAAAATCTTCATACAGTTTTGGGGAAAAAATATTCCCACCAGAGGGGGGGGGGGGGGACCCACCCACCAAAATTTTGGCGAAAGTAGTGGGCAGTTGGCCCGCCCGGGTAATAATCCGGCGTCCCTTGTATGGACGAGATATTTTTTTATAGCCCCTTGTATGGACAAACTTTCCAGGTCCCTTATGTGGACACCTGATTTTAGTGAAACCTGCTTGCTGCACGTCGACCCGTGGAATGATCTGATGTTGGGGTTCACCCATGTACACATTAGTAAAGCTGCGGTGAAATTGGAGCCTTCACATTCTGAGTGGAAAGGGTATGAAAAGGCATCAAAGAGCGACATCATGCCGAGAAGAAACCACGTTCCGCTTTATGTGTTCCCGGCAAAGTAAGTTCGGTGTCCTGGGGAGAACCCCTTCCACAGCAGCCTCGAGTCCTTTGTCCCTGTCAGAAATGAGGCCAAAGTTGCTGCCAGCGTGTATTCGCTCAGATTTTGAAGGAATCGAGACCATGACTCTGTATCTTCCGTGGTTCCCAAAGCGTAGCAAATGGGAATTGTGCCGAGGTTGGCGTCGATGCCAACAGCACTGAAAAGCACCCCCCCCCCCTTTCCATGTGCGCGGCGTCAATGCTTATCAGTGGGACCACGTGGGCGGTCGCACGGATCGCGGCCCCGAAGGCCAGGAAACAAAATGTAAACCGCCTGCCTTCTTCATCGCGCTTGGTGTACACCCGACTACGCGAGTCCGGATCTACTGCTCTGATGGCAGCAAAATACGGGTTGCTCTCTGTGAACGCCGGAGCTTCGTCGCTGAAGGTAACAGACCGTTAGCACCCGTTCAAAAAAACTGTCGGCCGATGGAAAAAGTGCACCCACCACTGGCAACACAGAAGTTGTGTCCGGTGACACAGGGGCAGTCCCAACAGCTTCGTCTTCGTCTTCATCTTCGTCTTCGTTGTCTGATGCATTCCCGGAGTCCGTCTCGTTCGTCTCAGACGCCAAAGACCCGGTTTTGCCAACCTTTTCGCTCCTCTTCAAGTGTTTACGCAATGCAGCTAACAATACATCTGGCTCACCCTTGAGGGCTTCAACGCCGGCATTCAAATCCTCGCGAAACGCAAGGCTAAGAACATCACTCTTTTCATCCGCAGAGGCGAATGGGAGGTCCTTCAGAATCAAAAAAACTGTCGCCTCGGTCATCTTTGCTATGACTACCCCTAACACACTGCAAATATTTTGGATTTGCAAAGGGAAAGGGGAGGGGGGCGCACACACAAAACGTTTGCAATGGAGAGCAGGCTTCCGAACACAATAGTGCACAGGGGTATTCGAAGTACGTCGTCCACACAAGTTTGCAATGGAGAGCAGGCTTCCAGACACAATAGTGCACCAGGGTATTCGAAAATACGTCGTCCATACAAGGATCTTTTCAAAAGTCAGGTGTCCATACAAGGGTCTTTGCAAAAGTATGCCGTCCATACAAGGGACTTTCCAAAAGTCAGGTGACCATACAAGGGACCTTTCAAAAGTATGTCGTCCATACAAGGGACTTTCCAAAAGTCAGGTGTCCATACAAGGGACCTTTCAAAAGTATGTCGTCCATACAAGGGACTTTTCGAAAGTACGGCGTCCGTATAAGGGTAGGTTCTCCAGACAAGGGTATTTTTGAACATCTGCCGTCCATATAAGGGGCCAAAAAAGTCTGTCCATACAAGGTCCCTTTTGAGAATGTGTGTGTCCATACAAGGGTATTTATTCAGAATCTTCTGTCCATACAAGGGTATTTTGCAAACCTTGTGTCCATACAAGGGTATTTTGCAAAACTCTGCTGTCCATACAAAGGCCCTTTTAGAAACTAGTGAGCCCATACAAAGGTTTATTCCAAAACTTCGGCTCCGGATAAGGAACTTTGTCCAAAATGTTTAGTACATTGCTAGCAGTGGCTTATATATGGGTCTGGTGCTCGGACCAAGTCCGAGCAACCAAAAAGAAATAAACACAGAATGATGCCCCGGCTGAGTAGTAGTGCTGCAGCACAGCAGTCACACTAACAGTACACAGCCGGTTACTGCACCTTTGGATCATCGTTGAAGCAACGTACAGCCTCAATTTTGGAACCTGCGACTGGCCCAATGGCTTGAAAAGTTTCCGCGCCTGCGGCGCTGGCATTTCTGACTTGTGTATTGTTTCATGACGTGTTGCCAAGAAAGCGAAGACCGCGGCTGTCCGCCCTGCTGTTGCAGATTACTGCCAGGTGTCCTTGCTACAGTACCCGAACACTCGCCTTCTTCGCATGGCTCTTTTGCTTCCCTCTGTGGTGGACAGTAGTGACAACCACAAAGCGGTGCACCCTGTCGGGTACATAAACGTGCAGTTGTGCCGCAACTGGGATTTTTAGTAACTCCGAGCAACTTACGGACAGTTACGGGGGAGTACTTTTTATATAGAAGCCCCTGATTGCTAGTACTAAAAAAGTAAAAAAAATAACGCTAAAAGTGTGCAAATATGTCTACATCCCTTTCACTACCCGACTCCCAGCCTCAATGGTCAACCGGAAACCCTGAAACACTGAACTTTTAAACCGCAATAAGCGCTAAAAAGTCCGACGCTTCGTTTTGTCTATCGGGTTGATCGAATTCGCACTTGTTCTACCTCGTTTCTTGTGCAGGCGATCAGTCGCCGAAACTGTTCCGCGTCCTTACCCCACCACCCAGGGAGTTTGCTTCCAGAAAAAGCGTCTCCGATCCTAAAAAGGACCACCAACGTGCCATCGTGCACACTGCGTACACATCGACTAGCTAGTGTGTGTGAGCGAGTATGTCCGGTGTTGCTCAATCGCCGAAAACCCCTCTGCAACCCGCCCGCTGTAGGAAAGTCAGAACTCGTATCAATGGTCTGACGATGTCCACAGCCCAGGCTCACGCGCAGAGCCGCGTCCGGCCTGCCACGACAATGCCAATCACGATGGCAACCCTTCTCCCTTTCCTACTTGATCATAGGTGTCACGGCAAATTTTGGCAGCGCCACTGCTTAACACAATTTGCGCAAGACTACCCCTTGTGGTACCTGCACTTCAAGTTCACACTGCTTAACAATTTTTGTGTGTCAGTGCATGCTAATCCATGTGGTTCATGTACTTAAAAGAACTCAATGCTTAACAAAATTTGACGTGGGCGGCTTTCAATTTACATCTGAATGACACCTGAACACAAAGCAACAGTTGTCGACAACAAACAAGTAAAAGAATAGAGCAAAACTACGCACTTCTTTTAAAACAGAGGACGGCATTATCCGGGGCATGCGGCCATTGTCAACATATCTCGTCAACGTGTGGACCAATGTAGACTCTCTGCATCCGGGTGGCAATGCTGCACGTCCGGGCAAGCTCGTCCGAGGCAGCTTCGAGGTCAGCACTTTATATTATTCGCTGGTCGTCGGCTTCCGTTTCGGAAGACGAGTGTTGGATTTTCCAGCTACTCCGTTTAGGTGATTAACCACCCTCCGCAAAAACTTTAGGGCGAACCAATATGTTCCTGGGAACACACCAGAAATAGCAGACGCATGATGCAGCCTGCCTGCCAACGATTCCAGCTCTTCTGCCGGAAGTCGCCCCCACACATTCACTGCCTCGAGTTTGCTCCGGATCTTTGTCGAAGGCCGTACAACTGGAGGGACACGCACTTGTGTGGTCGTTTCCTAACGAAATGAACGAACAGAAAAGGAGATTCGCTGCGACAAAAAAGTCTTTCCAGACCCCAAACCAAAGGAACCGAGGTACCTACCTACGTCTAAATACTGTTTACACGAATCCTTCTCCGACTTTCGTCAGCCTTTCGCCGCCTGTCGACGGAAACGCGCAAGCGGTGGTGGTTTTAGCTCTGATTGATTGTGGTCTTGCGCTAGCTCCCACGTAGTGATTTTGCTCGACAAAGTTTTGACTAGTAAACTGACTTGTGCCACTGAAATGACTGGCGCACTGGTAAGAATGACTCACAATCCACCTGATCTGGATGTTTGGGAGTTTCGGGGAGTTCCACGGCACCACCTTACCGGCGAACCTTTTCATGCGTTGTGGGCAGGTCTTTTTGTCCGAGTTTCTCAACACATGAACGTGCAACACGTGCTGGTAGTCCGCCTGTGACCTGTTTTTAGAGTTAAAAATTTTTCTTGCACGTAGGGCCATCGCCCTTCTGGCGGGGTTCAACAAACCGGCTTGCCCCGGCGCCTACATGTGCCTCACTTTCGGGCATGCAGGCAGGCAAACTATACCACTAGGCAAGAAGAACGATTTCCGTAACTCGCAAGGAGACTTACCTTTGACGCGAAACATTTTTAGCTGAGATACTCCAGTACCTAGCTCCAGGTAAGTTCAGGGCAGTTTTGCATGTTGGATTGGAGAGGCGGTTGCGCCTTGGCGCTTAAAAAGGAGACTTTCAAAACCCCCGGATCCCAAGCGAACTTCTCACTTCAAAAGGTTTTTATTAAGAGATATCGCTCAGGTCGTTCGCAGTCGATTTTAGTGTGTTCAACTTTCGTAGCAGCACTCACGTTTCGTCTCCGTCCCATTTGAACCGGCTTACCCAAGACGCGCACTACTTCAGGGGACTGCGCGCGACTTATAGCGCGTGGAAGAGCGAGCCAATAACAGGTCTGTGGTGCTCCTAAATGTCCTTGCACCACACTGACGCATTAAACGAGTTTGAGAGCCTTCCGGCTACCTATCTTGAAGGGGATGGAAGATCTTTTGGACTTGCCTCGTGATGAGCGAATGTGTCGAATTTGCGCGTGCACTTCCGGGGAAAGGCTTACCAATTCTGTCCAGGGTTTTTGGAGGGTCGTGTCAAAGGTAAAAAACGTGATAAAAAGGTTCTCGATGGCCTTCTTTGACATTCCGTGTTCGCTTTTGTTCGAACCAACGCCCACGGCAGCAGTTCAACACAACACGAAGGAACGTGAGGCACGTCCGAAAGACAGTCGAAACCCTTCCGCCGCAATCAAAAACAAGCAACATTTACCAGTGAATATTATGGAAGCAGCGATCCTTCAGTTCCAAGCAAAAATACCAACGCATCTTCCTCTCCAAGCAACTCTCGGATTGGTGGCGCTATGGGTCACCACCCATGAATTGAGATCAGCAAAATAAAAAGGGGAACCTCAGTATCTCTTCCTCAGTACAGCCTGTATTGCGTCTTCTTTTTTTTTGCGATAAGGGTGCTCTGACTTTTTTTTTTGTTTCTGGTCCCGCGTGCGTACAGATTTCTGAGAATTGCCGGAAAAAAAGATAATCCAAGAAAAAGATAATTTGCACAAGAACTGACCACAACGTTACAAACTGGTCGGTTCGCCTCTGTCTCGTCGCGCTGTGGTAGGTTTCTAAAGCACGCGCTCTCAGTGTGTTCAGAACAGCACCAGGCCACAGCTACACAGAGAGCTGTGAACGCTGTATGAACGCTCTGGAGGCTATCAAAGCCCGTCTGTCTTGGGACCGCACCATACAGCAGACAACCGGTAGTTGTATAAATGAGGATACCGCAACCGAGCAGGCATCTCTTTTTTGCGTACGTCCAGGAGAAGTTTGGTATCAGCAGTCCTAAGGTGAGCAAGGAAGAAGAAGCAGAAGGCAACAACAGGGTCTGGAACTCTGGAAGCAAATCCATCCCCGCACCTTGTCAACCTGCGGAGCTGCGAGGATACAAGTTGTCCTCTCTCTCTCACTGTCGACAAAGCCGACCTCCTCGAGTGCCCAGCACTTGTAGCCCAAATAGGAGAGAATCGCTGAGGAAATTTGAGGAGGTGTTTGACAAAGCTGACATCGGTCACGAGGACACCTTCAGACCGTCGCAATGCTAGTGAGATTAAGCTGTCATCCGTGTTGCCACCAAGGGAGGGATGTCTGTACTGCCCATGTCGAGTAGACCTTAAACCTGACGACACTCTACAACGGATGAACAAGACGGCTCAAAATATCTGTGATCTGTGTACAACCAGAGTAGCCACGACAGATGCGACGCCTTTATGAAGCAGAGGCTCAGAGAAAAACACCTTTTTAGGCCCTAGTTTTTTTGGGCTATTTATTTATTTTTTGCGTGCGTGCGTACAGATTTTTTGGGGGGGCGGGGACCAGAAATAAAAAAAAAAGTCAGAGCACCCTAACCAATTTCTGCTTCCCTGGAGACAGTATTTGTTACAGCTAAAAAGAACGTTGGCAGCGGTTTAACCAAATCACATACAGGTTAAATCGCACAAACAAAAATATTGCTCGTGCAGAATGGCGATTGTTCGAGACTGGTCGGGGGGTGCTTAGCAGCCAATGGCCTGATGGCTGAGTGCACACCTAAGCAGGGCTGCATCTTCGTGTTGTAGCCGTGTTGTGTATAAGGCTTCGTGGGGGCCTGGTCAACCACCTCATCACAATAGGCGCAAACCTTTCTCGACAGTGATTGGACAGTGGGATGCCGGGGGCGGGTCTCCATGAAGAGAAAAGTAAAGCAAGACCTGCCCCCTGCGCCTGCTGTCTCCGGCTGCTTCGGCAGACGACACATACTACTACTCGGACGCCACACGAACGTCAGTGTGTGGGCGTTGCAGTGCGAGGTGTGACGTGTCAAAACAGAGCAAACAAAAAGCAGAAATAGTTTAAAGAAAGGCATACGCAGAACCCGGATTTTTCCTGTTCTCTTTCGTTTCGACTGCTTCGGTTTTCTTATGCCGTTCGTTCCTTTTGGGCAGACACACGATTCAAACAGCCTGCGAAAAGAGTTCCTGTGCCCTGGCATTAGCGGCAAAAGCAGCCTTAATCAATAACACAGATGTAGTAAGCTTGTCCCATTTGCAGCGTTGTATATTCTTGACGACAATTGGCAGTCAAAACGCCAGAGTAAAATAAGTGGTCCCACGCATAGTCTGGATCTGGTGGACTGCACCTAGAACCTACTGGTGAAAATAACACGTGGGCCACTCTCCGCTTCAGACGCTACCCACAACTTTGAGCCACCAATCCTGCGTGTCATTCACTTACTGCACGAAGGGACGAAACACCCGGAAAGAAAAGGGGCGACATCAAAGCAAACCGCCCCCCGCCACACGATGAACAACCAAACGATGGGCCCGTCGACGGAAACCGAGTCCTTGGAGATGACCTGGGACGGCAAGCTGGTCGTCGTGTCGTACCTGCTGTCGGTGCAGGCGTGCTACACGGCCTTCCTCATCCTCCAGCTGCGCTTCTCGCGGCTGTCGCTGGTGCTGGGCTCGTTATGCCTCTCGGTGTGCGGCATCTGGGGCATGCACTTCGTCGGGATGGCGGCCATGAGGATGGACGCTCGCGTCTCGTTCGACGTGGCGTGGACGGTCGTGTCCGCCGTGGTTGCCTTCGCGTGCACGACAGGCGCGTTCCTCGTCGTGGACAAGAAGATGCCCGCCGACAGCAGCCAGCTCTTCCAAGACCTGAGCCTCGCGAGCCACATCCGCGAGTTCAAACGCGCGCCGCAGGGTTGGCTCGTGCTCGCCGCATTCCTCATCGCAGCCGGGGTGTGCAGCATGCACTACCTAGGGTTGCATGCGGTGCAGACCGAGGCCACGGTGACCTACAACTACGGCGCCATCACCGCCAGCTGCGTCGTCGCGCTGCTGGCCGCCTACGCCGCCCTTTGCTTCGCGTTCGTGCTGCCCGTCACGAAGCGGTACACGACCCCGACAGCCCTCGTCGCCGGCGTCGCGGTGACCGGCATGCACTACTGCGGCATGTACGGGTACACGTACCACCTCCCGCCGGCGGCCCGGGTCCCGCACACCAGCGACGTCGAAGGCTACGTTTTGTACATCGTCTTCGCATGCGCCGGCACGTCTTTTTCGGTGCTCGCGTACGCGACGTACTTGTACCGCTCGAGTTTGAAGAGGGCGGCGATCCGGGCGACGGTGACGGCGGACAGAATCATCCGCGGGAATTACTCGGTGCTCGGCGACAGCGACAGCGAGATCGAGAAGGAAGGGACCATGCGCGCGATCCAAGACGCGTATCTGCGGATGGGCCGGCAGCTGCAGCGCCTCAAGCTGTACCTGCCGCAGTCGCTGCTCGCGGTGTACGAGCAGGGCGAGGGCCTTGCCGCCGATGGCGCAGAAGTTGACACCGATACCGGCACCGAGACCGACCTCCGCTCGTCTGCCGTGTCCAAAACCAGCCAGCGCCCCTCCGGCAGCACCTCGGCCTCCGCCGCCGCGCCGGCTGTCGACGCTTCGCCGCTCGACCGCGGGGTGGCCCTGCAGAAGGTGACCGTGCTCGTCGTCAACACGCGGAAGTTCCACGCGTCCTTCGCATCCTCCCCAGCCGGCATCCCGAGGCTGCAGCACGAGTTTTTAGAGGTCGTCGGCGCGTGCGTCGCGACGTACAAAGGCATCATCGACAGCTTCCAGGGGGACCACGCCGTCTGCACGTTCAACGCCGCCAGCCCCAACCCAGGACACCCTGGCAAGTCTGTCATGGCTGCCGTCGCTATCGCAGCGAAGACCGCCGAGCGGTCGAATTTGTCGGTCACAATGGGGATCTCGTCCGGGCTGTGCCTCGTCGGTGTCCTGGGCACGAGCAGCATGAAGCGGCTGAACGTCGTCGGCGCGACGTTCACGCAGGCCGCGGTGCTCGAGCGGCTCTGCAAGCAGTACTCGGGTGTCTCGTGCCTGGTCGCGGGGCACTGCGTCGAGGACATGGAACACGTGGTAGACCTGCAGTGCGTCGACGTGCTCAGGCTGCCCGGACGGGAGCACCTGTCGGTGCTGTTTTCGCCCGGCAGCGTGCGGAAGGCTAACCGGACCGAGGAGTGGATGTACCAGCTCGACAGCCCGGAGGAAGGTGGCATCGTGAAGCGGATCTTCTTCTTGTACGCGAAGGAGGAGGAGGACGAGGCGCGCGCCGTCGCAGCGGCCTCCCGCACAACGTGCCTGCAGCCGCACCACGCCCGCATGCTGCACCGCCCCGCCCGGCACCACGCGTCGTACTCGCAAGGCCTCTTCTACTCATCATGCGTCCTGGGTGAAGACCCGAAAGAATTCCACAGCAAGGCCCTCGGCGGGATGATAGTCTGACGGGCGCCTCTTCTACTCATTATGCGTCCTGGGCGAAAGAAGATCCGAAAGAGTAGCACGACAAGCCCTCGGCGCGATGATGGTCTGACGGGCCGTCGCGGCAGCCTCGCGCACAACGTGCCTGCAGCCGCACCACGCCCGCATGCTGCACCGCCCGGCACCACGCGTCGTACTCGCAAGGCCTCTTCTACTCATCATGCGTCCTGGGTGAAGACCCGAAAGAATCCCACAGCAAGGCCCTCGGCGGGATGGTGGTCTGACGGACGCCTCTTCTACTCATTATGCGTCCTGGGCGAAGACCCGAAAGAGTAGCACGACAAGCCCTCGGCGCGATGATGGTCTGACGGGCCGTCGCGGCAGCCTCGCGCACAACGTGCCTGCAGCCGCACCACGCCCGCATGCTGCACCGCCCCGCCCGGCACCACGCGTCGTACTCGCAAGGCCTATCGTGCGTCCTGGGCGAAGACCCGAAATAGTTCCACAACAAGGTCCTCGGCGGGATGATGGTCTGACGGGCCGTCGCGGGCCGCCTCCTGGATAGCCTGCCCGCAGCCGCAGCATGCCCGCATGCTGCACCGCCCTGCCCGACTCATGGGCGAATGACCCAAAATAATTCCGCAAACTCAAGGCCTCGGCGGGATGATGGTATGACGGGCCAGCGGCGCCGTTGCACTGCCCTCCGCACCAACCAGTGGTGGAAAAGGCCCCCCTCTGGCAGCGCACTGCATTTAGGGAGTGCCCTGAGGTAGGCGAAGGTGCAGTTGTCACACAGACAATTGCGTGCCTCAGTCGAGGCGTGCGGAGCAGACCGCCATAAACTGTACTTTAAAGAGAGGGGGGGGGGGTCGAATAATAACACCTGTGCTATTATTCGATTTGTCGAATACTAAAAAAGGTTCCGGGTAGCCGAACAGTAGCAGGATCAAATAGTAGTAGTGATTTTAGACAACCAGACGTGTGTCAAATAACTGTTATCATTTCGACCCCCTTTACCGCAGATTCTGCCCTGCAAACATACTTACAGAAACGTGCGTTCCGCTAGCTCGCCCTCCCACTCACCTCGAAGTACGCGCGTGACGCGCGTGGCCAAAAAAGCTCCGTTTTCTTTTCACGCGCGTGATCCAAAAATGTCCGTTAGGGTCTCCTGAACACGTCGTACCGGGCGTACGCCCTTCCACAGGTAGTTGTCTGCGCGCTTCACGTCCGTTGCAGGTCGGAAAGATGCTGCGCGAGGTTGAACCGACGACATGCGTAGCGCCGTTTACAAGCACAGGCGAATGGCCGTGCGCGAAAACGAAAGCCTGTAGGGGACCATCATACGGGTATTTTGCCACGCTCTTCACGCGCGTACAAAAACGGGCTTTTTTGGTACGTGCGTGAATCTCACGCCCGCAGACCTCCCGAAAAGAAAGAAAAAGCGAGAGCGTAACGCGCGTTTCACTACCATGTTACACTCTAAAAAGGAGTTGACGAAATCAATTTGAACGGCGAGAAAAGGCTGGACCACAGTATAGCAAACAAACCGCCCATGTGAGTGCCGCAAGGGAAAAGAAAACGAACAAGTGCCCGAGAAAAGCAAGTAACCTTCAACGGCTTTACAGAGGATTGTCCAAGAAAATAATTCCGGAAAATAATTCCTCAAGCGTACTTTAACTCTAAAATACAGAGAGAGAAGAAGAGAGGCACACACAAGCCAAGGTCGCCAGGCACCTGTGCACAATATAACCAGTGCACACAACAACGAAGTCGGCATACAAACGACTTATAGCTGCCGACGGCTCAAGCACAAACAAGAGCGTCTTAGCAGTAAAAAGAAGCGATCCCAATAAGAGTCTGCATCCAACTTAAGTAACACCCTGTCCAAGCGGGATTCACAGTCTTTTGTTACCGGATTTCGAAAATTTTGCCGGGTCTGCAGTGCAACCCATGTGGCGCTTCCGTGCTGCTGTAAAAACCCGATACATTCCGGATCAAAAAATTACATTCCGGATCTCCCAATCTTGCACTATCCGAAGTTTTATATTATCCCGCAAAGTGACCAGGTGTGTAGCACCCCGTGCAGGCCAGTTATTCGCATCTTGCAAGGGGTGGTTGAACACCTCACGGACTCCGCGTCCTTTCACCCTACCCTCAAACAACTCTACGCAGTTCTTCTCTCTCCGTCCCTCCAAGTTCTCCCCTCGTGGCACCACGAAGCGAAGCCCGTCGCTGCAAACGGCCCCAGAGAAGGGAAATATAATCCGTTCGCAAATTATTCGAAAAAGACTTGATGATAGCATCAAACCTGCACTGGAGGCGAGTGTTCTGCCTGAACATCGAAAAAACGCTAAAAATTCCTCCCCCTGTTCCTGAACACCCAAAACCCCGCGGAATTCTTACTGGTCTGCCTGCGCCTTTTGCTCGCTTTTTTTTTTTTTTTTTTGTATAAGCACCTGCTTTGTAGGAAATACTTGAGAAGGCTGCAAAAGATCAAAGGAGGTAAATGTGCTGTAGCCACACGAAACACAGGTGAATCTGGGTTCAGTGGCGGGCGTAAGCGTTCAACAAAAAAGACCCACTTTGTAGCTGTATTGTTTTCTCCCCCTCTAGCCTCCTTCGAAGTAAGCACAAGGCAGCCCCTCGAGTATTTCTTCCCGTCCACGACACCCACCTGGGTTCTTGAGTGGCTTGTCAACAGCAGCATTCCCGCAGTGACACCGCAAGTAAACATAGCAGGCACCACGCGCTCTTGATAATCAACGAACATTCACACCCCCTTTCTCTTTGTTTCACGGCATCGAAGTACAATTCCACATCAGCACCGGCACTCCACCGTGATGTAATCAAGGCGGCAGGTGAACACCACAAGACGAAAGGAAGAGGGGGGAAAGATAGGCTGTTCCACATCTTGCAAGAATCTTCCCCAGTAACCGACGCTGGTACCGTGCATGCGTGCAGCCAGAGGAGAAATAATGCGGTCAGGAATAATCAATCATGAACGCCTTGTTTTCTGGTAGCGTGCCTGCGGACGGGGCCAGGACGGGTACACAGAGGGGTGTATTATTAACAATGCTCCCGCTTAAAGGAAAACCCCGGAGGAATTTCTCAAAAAAAAAAAAAAAAAAAAAGTGCTGAAAAATTCCCCGGAGGAATTCCATTTGCTCATTTTGTTCAAGTGTCGCGGCAAAGGATTCATGTCAAATTTATGAGGCATGCTGATGACAGGAGTGCAGTGATACCCCGGGTGGCATGAGATCCCGCTTATCAGGATTTCTAGTGCTCCAGCACCTTTCGGCTGACACGCTGCAGTGGCATTTACTACTAGACAGCACCAGAAGAAGAAAAAGAAAAGTCCGCTCCTGGTCCAGGAACGTGACGGTCAACCACAGCTTGCAGAGTCGAGGCAGCATAGTGCCACAACCCCGTCCGCTCTGCCCTGTGGCTGACCGTCTCGACGAGCTTGTGTTCAGCGCAAGCGCCAAGCCCCAAGGTGCGCCACGCCTTGATGCTTTAGTTTGGGAAATCGGTAGCCACTTGACCCGTAGGCCCGTGGCTCTGCAGTACCGCCGAACACGGGAAGCTTGGCTCGGTACCGCCGACAGCACCAAAAAAAATAGAAGACCTTTCCCTTTTTAGGCTTTTGGAGGTAAGCGGGAGCACTGATTGTTTGTTGGAAACGTTTGAGAAGCGTGTGTAAACACATGTGCCCAAAATGAAAAGGCCGCACCGTGTCCAGGAACGTGACGGTCACCCACAGCTTGCGAAGCCTGAGTCGAAGGCAGCCACAACCCCGACCGATATGCTCTGGCTGGTGGCTGATCGTCTCTACGAGCTCCACGCCTTGATGCTTTTTCGTTTGGTACATCGGTAGCCGCTTGACCCGCAGTTGGTGCTTCCCTGGATTCAACCGCAGTCGAAGTGGCTTGAATCTGTTCGCAACGCACGCTCCTTGTCTCGCAAGGATCTCTCTTCGCTAGGAGAGGATGAAGACTATGTGTGTGCAGCCCTGCTGTTTTCTGTGGGCCTCCGTCACAGCCTTCTGGACGCTGAGGTGCGCCTCGGCTTCAGCCTGGCTGTGTCCCTGCAGTCAGCATCTAGATTCAGCAAGGGTAGCAGAAAACAAACCGTGGTCAGGTGCAGCAAGGCCTCCTCGGCGCCTCAGCTTTTCTTTTTTAGAAGCATTTTCTCCTTTCCTCCTTTACTTTGATCATAGGTGTCACGGCAAGTTTTGGCAGCCGCTGCTTAACAAAATTTGACGTGGGCGGCTTTGGATTTACATCTGAATGACACCTCAATACAAAAAAGACAGGCGCTTCGTTTTGTTTGTGCGTGCCGGTTGATCGTTTTCCCACTTGTATTTACCCTGTGTGTATTCAGGTGAGGAATTCTGATCAACCACCAAAACACGCTGCCTACGTCTTTTTAGCCTGCACAATACATTGAAGGGCAACCCACAAGATTGTTAGTACTAAAAAGACAGGCGCTTCGTTTTGTTTGTGCGTGTCGGCCCTTTGCGTATTTAATGTTGTTTCCATCACGCCGGGTAGGAAGGACACGGACGAACCTCGCCGCGGCCAGTCACCTCATTCTGGATCGACTCTGTCGAACTATGAGGTCCCATGGGGCGACGTTGAGTTTTCAGAGCCCATATTGACCGACCGTGGTGTTCTGAACCTTGGTCGTTTTGGCCAAACGGAACCGCTAGATTGCTGCGGTGCTCGAGCCGCTACAGGCTCAGGGTGTCTCTGAACCCTACGGCCGACAGCTTTGGCCGCAACCAGCTTAGGGTGTTCTGAACCCTTCGAGCCGACAGATTTGGTCGCTGGAGGCTCCGGGTGTTCTGAACCCTTTGAGCTAGACAGCTAGTGGGTGTACCCTACCCAGTAAGGTTTTGGGGAGCCTGCGGGTCTGCCGCACTTGCCCAAATTCCCTACGCTAGATCGGCATGGCCGCCCAGCCAGGCCTCGTAAGGACCCAACCTCCACGCCCCTAGTCAGCAGGCGTTCTGAACCTGCACGGGCTCCCGACAGAGGCCCCAAAAAAAAAGGAATACCCCCTCGGAGAAAAGTGACTAGCATGCGAAAGCAAAAAGGGGGGGAGCGATGCTGTGCGAATTCAGTGCAAAGGATCGTGTGCTTGCCATAGAGTAAGATCAATACTTCAGCGGTGTCCAGGGACGCCGTGCACCGCTCTCCACCAGAACCAGCGCTGCTCCGGGAGCCTGGTGATACAGTCGGCCTCATTCATGTCCGTAGGGACGTACGCCAACCGAAGGCAGGAACGCCTCTCAGCAAGACGATTCTCGACCAGAGTAAGCCAGCCCTGTACCGTCGCGTCTAGGGAGAACCCGCGTCGCTGCAGACCGATAACTACCGTGTTATCACAGTCTACCTCTAAGCAAACTCCTGCCGCTTTCTGAAGCGAAATATCGACCAGCTTCCAGACCGCGAACAGTTCCTTCAGGAAGATAGGCGCTTCCAGCAAGCACCGCGGAAAGGATCCGTAGATTCCCTTTCCCTTCACCACGAAACCCCAGCCGACTCCGCTCGCATCCGACACACCCTTCAAACGGGTGCTCGGTGGAGGGCTCCATCCCATCCAGGGGTTTTGTATCATACGCGTCACGAGCAACTTCCAGCGGTCTCTCACATTGTTCGTCATGCACACGTTTCGGTCCCAATCCGCTTTCTGCCATGAATCTCTCTGAGTCGAGCATGATGACATCCAGCGGAGAACTTCGACAATGTCAGCCAGGGGCAGCCCGAGCGCATGCTGCCGCCAGATAAGGCATCCTGCTAGCCTCCACCAAGCCCGTATCGGGGCTACGGCCATTCCGAGTAGGGATATCGCTGGTACCCGCACTTTTTCCACCCATTTTGGGTCAAGGCAATACCTTTTGTTGTGCAGGTCCCACTTCCATCCCAACCCCGTCCCGATCTGCGCCGGCTCACTGACCTCACCAAGCACCGTGCCGTACCTCCCGCAGAGATCTCTGTAGCGCATACACACCGCCTGTACCTCCCTCTCCGGACCTGCAAAGAAAGTGTTGTCAATCCAGACTATCGACACCACCGACGTACCCTCCGTTGCCTCGCGCGCCATTGCCTCACCCACCGCCTGCGCCAGCTGCGGTGCTGCCCTGAAACCCATGGGTAATCGTTTCATACGAAACACCCTGCTCCCGATCCGGAGGCAAAAGAAGTTTCGGGTCTTCTCCGGGAGGCGAAATTGAAAGAAAAAGCTCTTAAAATCGAACGCTGCAACGACCGCACCCCCCATGACCTTTGCCAGTATCTCCGTATACGACGGCAAGGAGCAGGGCGGTGCGGCGCGGTGTTCTGTCGCTGTATTGATACTGCGGCAGGCGAGGATAAACCGCAGTAAACCCGGCTGTGACTTCTGCACAAGAAAAGCGCTATGAAACCACCGCGCCTCATCCTGTCTCGGTATGGGCTCTACGATGTCGTAGCCCACAAGCCGCTCCAAGTGTGGGCCCAACTTTTCATTTGGTGCGCCCGTCAGCCGTCTAGCACCCTTTCCGGCGATCTGTCCCAGAAAAACCGCATCGAGCCACGCAAAATTCAGCTGCAGGTGAGGAAAAGACTTGCAAAGACTACCCTGGTCGATACACGTCAGGGGAGAAGGTGAGATAACTCCCTCGTAGCACGACTTGGTCCTGGTGGCGCTGCTACCTCCAACATGCCTCAACCACGTGTCGACGTAGTCATATGTCCGCACCAAGCTGAGCAGACTCTTCGGCCAGCATTGGATCCGCTCCTTGCCGAGTACGATTCTCAAGGGAACTGTTATCTCGGGACAGCCGGCCGGGTGAAGCGGACACTCTACCTCAACACCAAGGTCAACGGGAGCTGTTACAAGAGGGCCGACAGAGCGCTTCTCGTCCCCGCTACAGGTGCCCATGTCTCCATCGGAATATACCTGCGGGTTGATTCCCTGTTCTTGTGCCGTCCTGCGAGGACGGCCGCCTCCTCTCCAAACTTGCTCGCCACCTCGGTGAGTGCTGCATGTCGGACTTTGTGCGACGTCATGCGTAGGTGTTTCATCAGAAACGCGTTGTACGCCGCCCGGTTTAGTCCCGGCAGCAGACTGTCGTCCTGAGAGAGTGCCTTCTGGGCACCCCACTCGACGACTGTCCTCAAGAACCGGCTGTTGTTCGGGACCATCAGCCCCTGACCAGTGCCTCTCCTGTCCGTTTTCCCTCCGATGTACACTATCAGAGTGCACTCGGGCTTTTGGATCAGGTGTCTGACCTTGATTCTGTGCAGGTCGATGAACCGTGCAGCCGTACACCATTGTAGTGCCAAGGCCGCGCTGTGTACCTGGGAGTTCTGCCCCCTGACTACAGCCCATATCGCTGTCGACCCGGGCAGGTTGTCGTGGATTGCGATCTGCCTTTCTCCTTGGTCGACATTGTCCGTCAGGGACTTTTTGAAAGCCGCTGTAGACTCGATCTCCGCCATGGCTTTGTACGTCAGGTACTGCATGGCTGATCTGCTGGAGATCTCTCCGTTCTCTAGTTTCCGTGTAGCCCACATCAGAAAACTGAAGCCCGGCGAAATTTCTGGGTGGAGGGTTCTCACCCGCTCCGAGAACAGACGAGCCCTTTTCATGACCGATATTTTGGGGCCCGCGTCCTTGTACGCCCGTATCAGACGGTTCGACGTGCGTTGGCATAAGGCCGGTACCTCCTCGGGGTCTACCTCGTAGTCCCGCTTTCGCGGCCGGAAGGCTTCGATGAGGCCGTCGAAGACTCTCTCCCCCGAGTTTGCGACTTTCAGTCACTTTTTTGCCACTTTGGCCCTCGGGTACTCCGCTCCCTTCCCAGCCCCGCGCTTCCTGCTCTATCACCAGGACGAAACCGTTCGCGCTCTCGGTTCAGAGGCTGCCGTCCTGAGGGCCCAGATGGCCAGCCTGATGGCACTCAACAACAGCCTCCGACAGAGGCTAGACGAGCAGCAACTAGCGGTTGTGCCCGTCAACCTGGACATCCGGCGCGCAGTGTGCTGGGGGCCGTACGTGGCCACACCGTCCGGGTGCCAACAGATCCTTGCCAAGCTCAACCGAGCCGACGTCACGTGGGAGGACCATCAGAGCCCCTTGCCCTACCGCCCAAAGGCACGGTGGGCATACCCACGCCGCAGCCGAAGCCACGGGGAGAAACTTTGCAGCCGCAGCCGCCGGCTTCACGAAGCTTCTGATACACGTGGGCGTCGTGACCCCCCCGCATCTAGCACAAGCCGTGCTATCCGGCCCGTGCACTGTGGAGCAGTCCGCGAACACGCAGTCTCCATCCCTCGCCGCTGTAGCCGCGTTTTCCGGGAAGGCACTCAGCTTGACCTCCTCCCAGTCAACGGCATCCGGGACGCAGTCGTCTTTCGACTTGAGCAGCTCAGCCATTTCTAAGATTATTTCTTTGTTTGTGCGTGCCGGTTGATCGTTTTCCCACTTGTATTTACCCTGGGTGTATTCAGGTAAGGAATTCTGATCAACCACCAAAACACGCTGCCTACGTCTTTTTAGCCTGCACAATACATTGAAGGGCAACCCACAAGATTGTTAGTACTAAAAAAAGTTGTCGACAACTAACAAGTAAAAGAATAAAACAAAACTACGCATTTCTTAACAAAACTGCGTAATTTCTTCGGGCTCTTTTTACCGCAAGGAGCATGCCAGACGCCAACTTCTTCGGTCGTGATCTATGCAGGAGGGTGATCGGCGCAACACATTCCTTGATGCCAAATAAGAAAATGAGGTCGTCGTGTTGTGCCAGGGTCTTCACTCTTCCAGTATGCTTTACGCTGCGGAAACGTAGTCTTTGGGCAATGTTCCAACTCCTTGTGCAAGCACCCGCCATAGTTTCGAATCCTGTTCCGAAACTCGCTCGCACGGGGAAGTGGCACAAAAAGCTTCTGGTTCGATTGCTCGGAACCAAATACCGAACCATGGCGACACTGCTGCGGGGATTTCACGAAAAGAAGGAGGGGGCAAAGGGGGCAACCTTTGTGGGCGACTGCGGTCGGATTTTCACAACGTCACTTCACTTCGTCACCGATATTTCCATCATTCCGCGTCTCGGAAGCAGCGGATGCACACTGGTTGATTGAGTGGCAGTTTTCGTGTCCGTCTATACTGTGACAGACTGGTCGTTTTTGAACATAACTACCTGTAATGACTGAAATACGAATTTGATGGGTTTTCGGCACATAATCTGTGGTGATAGGCTGCAATGCTTCGCGCTGCGCCTTCCGCATCCCAAGGTCCCACTGATGAGCTCTGACTTTGGATTGGTCTGCGTTCAAGAGCGAAGAGATTTTCCCCATCGTCATGCAAAGGGACACGTCGGCAATCAACGCACCTTTCGAAACAAGTTCCACCAGTACCCACGAGAGGAGCAACATTTTCTTTTTCGAGGCATTGCGGTGGGTTCCAAAAACGTAAGCCTCAACAATGAGCGGACCAGCACCATACTGAAGATCATGTCACTGTCACAGTTTACATGTCCGTGAAGATCCCTAACTCAAGACGTACCGAGTGAAAATGGCAGCCTGGCGGAAGGAACGACCCTCGGACAAGCATTAGACGTCTTTGTCAAATGCGACCGGGATGTAATGAGAAATGTGTGTCTACGGGTGATTAAGCAAGAGCCTGGTGACAGAGCGTCAGAATGGGCTACCTGAATTTTTGCCGAATTTAGAAGTTGTTGGATAAAAAAGGAAAGGGGAAAAGGTTCGTAAGAGAAAAACAAGCAAGCAAAAAAGTGGTTAAAGTCCCCAGGCATCAGAAATCGTCGACCGCACAAGATAAAGACGTTGCCTCGTGTAAAGAAAGAAAGGTTTTCACTCTGGAAATCCCAATCCGGGAAATCCCTGCTGAAGACCCAGAACACATGAAATTCTACAGGGTCCTTTTTAGAGTAAAGGTTTTTGTCACTGAGACTACTGGAACCCGGCACTGTCGCGGCATGAAGAAATGAGGTAAGCCGGCACTTTGAGGGTCGAAAATGGCCTGCAATGAGGTAGCGCAGGCATAGGCCCATTTCTTGCAGATCAGCTTGGGCTTCAGAACAGGAGCGTTCAGGAGAACGAGCAAATTGTTTTATTCGCACGCAGTGTCGTCAGCATTTGTCTGCACCTGTACTTCAGTACTGTGCACCCCGCAACTTTCCTACAACGTAGTCAGAATAGCAAGGAGCCACAAGTAGCCACAAGTAGCCACACCAGCTGCAATACGTTGTGGGTGAAAATTGTGGCTGTTCTGCCCTCATCGGGGGTGCGCAGTACTGTGTACCGGTCCAGCCTCTAATTTATAGGCCAATAATTATAATATGCTTGGTTTATAATTTATCGGCCGCTAATTTGTAAATCCTTAACTATTATTCTCGGTACCACTCTTTGTGGATCAATGAATTAATTTCTTTTTTTGGCGGCGCCGCTTTAGCGGCGCCGCAGGCCCACGGTACGGTGCAGTGTGTGGCGCGCCTCTGTTTTACAGGCCTTTGTTTTATGTAATTTTTAATTTATAAATCGTTAATTATTTCCTTTCAAATTTCCCGATATTTATAAATTTAACAATGAGATGTACCGTACGGCGAGGTCCAGCGGGAGCCTGGAGTTAAAGAGTGTGTGCCCGAGTCGCATTCGAAAAGAGTGCGCTACAGTCAAAACGCGTGAAACCCGCCCCCGAAAAGCGGGTGTGCCACCAGCTTTAACTCCGCTGGACTCCACCTTGCCCCGTTTACTGGGGGTGCTCTCACCCGAACCCCGTGTGGTAGAGAAAGGAGGTTTCGTGGGCTGCAAACATATGCGCAGCGCTGAATTGCACGCGGTGGCGCGAAAATTCCCTGTTCTGAGCGTGTTTCGGCTTCACGTACTACGAATTTTTACCCGAAGAGAGGGCCAAACAAACAATGAAAGAGAGATCCGGCGCGCCTCAAAAAGAACGAGGTAATAATGCGCCTGTCCACATCGCAAAAACCAAAGCGGATGACAATACTCAAGCAATGTCCTACCGAGCTTCTGCCCCCGAAAAACAAGCAAACAAACAGAGCTGGGATGGGAAGCACCGCAACACCCGCCAATTAATTTCTTAGGTACGACCCTAGTTATACACTTCTTTTGTTACACAGCAAGTGTTATGTGTAGCAATTGCGAATTCAATAACGCCGTGGGTTGTCCACGGTTGGTTAGTGCGCTGATGTTGTTGCGCGTTACGGGCATGGGATCTTCGTTATCACTCGTTCCATAGCAAGTGGTATGACGCGACATTGACCGCTACGGTTGGTCATCGCACTTTCGTCGTTGCGCGCGGATACGAACGTGAAGTTCTTCGGAGCTTGGCACCACAGCTCTTCCGCGCTGATGTCGTTGCACGTTACGATCTTCGTTATGGTGTTATCACTCGTTCCATAGCAAGTGGTATGACGCGACATTGACCGCCGTGGGTTGACTACGGTTGGTCATCGCACGTTCGTCGTTGCGCGCGGATACGAACGTGAGGTTCTTCGAAGCCTTTGGAAACAGTGGGAGCTTGGCACCACAGCTCTTCCTGATGAGCTGCCACTAGACCTCAGAGCAAACAAGGTGGGAAACACTGGCAAGGCTGGTCCATGTTTTCCCACCCCCGGGTCCAGGGATCCCGTGTGTATCCCTGGACTCAAGCAACAGAAAAAACACAACTCAAAACAAGCAAGCCTTTCGCGGCACAGACAAATGCCCAGGCAGTGGGCGTTTGCCACCGCAGGGTCTACTCGAGACCGGGGTTTAAAAAGGAAAACCTTCCAGTTTGGACAGAATGCACGCACCGAGTCGAATTCTGAGTGCGAGAACCCCCCCCGGAGAAAGGCTCGTCGCACTGCAGGAAGAACGGAAGGGCTGTTGCCAAAGAATACCGTTTTAGTCAACGTGTACGGCTGCTCAGGATTCGTCTTTTCGTCAGAAGAGCAGGCCTACACCACGTACGGAGAAAGTTCCCAGAAATCGAGCAATCGAATATCCGCCGGACGTTTTTTTTCTCGCAGTGGAAGCTGAGGGTTCCAGCGAAACGCTCACCGCCGTGCAGCAAGCTTTTACCCTTATGCTCTACGCAACGTATGAAAACGAAAACGAAAAACGAAAACGGCTTTTTTTTTTTTTTTAATAGGACATCTGTACTGACGGGAACATTTCCGGAACAACGGTTGCACATGAACGAGAAAACGAAGCCAGCGAAAAAGTGCTAATACACACGGTGCACTAGTAAAAGTGAAAAAGGTGTTTTGACTAGTCATTTTACTAGTGAAAAAGCATGACTAGTGCACTAGTAAAAATGACTAGTGCACTAGTAAAAACACTAGTAAAAATGACTAGTGCACTAGTCAAAATGACTAGTGTCCTAGTAGAAATCCACCTGTTCCGAACCGAAATCTGGGCTGGTTTGTAAATTTCAGAGGGTCCCACCGCAAAACTGTACCCTACCGTTGCGCTTGCTACCGTGTTCGGAATAAATAATGTTGGACCGGGAAAAAGTCGAAATACTTTTCCAACCCCCAAAACTTGGGCCAAAAGTCCAAAAAGGTTCCGGTCCAAGTATGGACTTACGGAGCAAGCCGGCATGCCGCGGAAGGACTCGACCTCGGTGAGCTCGCAGTGAAGCGAGCGTCGCTGAGTGAAGGCGACGTCCTGGCCGCCGAGTGGCGGACACGCGCGTTTTTGACGCGGTGGATGCCGACGACAGCGGGCTGCTGACGTTCAAGGAGTTGATCAAGTATAGCCGGTCCCGGACGTCGTGTTCCGGCACGTGGTCGGCGACGGGGGCAATCTCATGAGTCGCCCCCGTCATGTGCTTGTCTAAGCGACCCAGGCTATGCCCATAGTCATGATCGTGCACCACGGGTTTTAAGGACAAACAGAAACTAAAGGTAACCTGAACCAATTTGGACGCGTTTCGGCCCGGAATTCGGGAAGCTTTGAAATGTTCGTACATTCTGCCGGTCCCATCATTTGTGTAACGGAAACACGAAACGAGTGCAAAAGCTGCTTGGGTCAGACTTCAAAATACCGCCAAAAAGTGAAAACCCCAGGGAAAAGTCCAAAACTTTCAGAACCTCCAAAAAGTCCAAAAAGAAATTCCGGTCCAATGATTTTCCGAACGCAGTTCCCAACGCGAATCCTTACTGTGCGATAGACGAAAGCTTGGGGTCAGTTGTCTGCCACGAGCGTCATTCAACAAAGCCAGTTCTGCAGGAATAAGTCACGATTACTCGTCGGTTTGTGTTTTGCGGAGAACTGTGGTCGCTTTTTTGGTGGGCCACCCACCCCCACTCTTCCCCCACAGGAATCGGGCTGAGTATTGAGTTCTGTAAAGTGCAAGTGCCATGAAGGCAGGCGAGCACCACGGCTGAGTACGGGGAGTTTCTGGGAATTTGTTGCCTACTAGGAGTGTTATACAGTGCCTGCCTCATGCTCTTCCGCACTTACTACTAGTAGCTCCCAATGCCCGATAGACAGTGCGTTGTGAGTTCGCAGGCGGACAAAGCCAGCACCTGTTGCACATTCATGTTGGGAAGCTCGGCAAGAAGACCTGCCGACCATCTCTCATATCTTCGTGGGTTTTAGGGAACCCACTACTGGTCGGGTGCGATGCCAAGGCGATAGGAGCGCCATGAGCGACAAGCCGAATCTACGGACCAGAGTTTGAATGTGGTCGGAAGCCCGCATTATGTCCAGCGTCTGAGACCTGTCACGACATGTCTCTGACCTCACCGTAGGGATAGCACTGTCGTTTGCACTATGTTTGCTAAGCCATACAAGCTCAGGAACTTTCCAACCAAAAACCTCGCAACTCGGCCTGTCGCTCGCGAAAACTGGGGTTGCCCAGGTGGTTTGTGGTGTCTGGGCACCGGTGGTCACGGTAGTACCGTGAAACCCCTCGAAAACTCTCGAAACACCCAGGATTTGGGTCCAGGTTAGGTGGATTTTGTCTAAATCACTAGTCATTTTTACTAGTGCACTAGTCATTTTTACTAGTGCACTAGTCATTTTTACTAGTGGCACTAGTCATTTTACTAGTCAAAATTTTGACTAGTAAAACCACTAGTCAAAGTCAAAAAAGTCCTTGACTAGTGCACCGTGCAGGAAACCCCCCCCCCCAGAGAGGTTTATACCCTGTACACGCGAAGAACAAGAAACTTTTGCCTTATCATTTTCATCACCTTTGGTCAGTTGATGCTGATCGTCCGTTGCTTCGTTTATCAGTGCAAGCCCCAACTCCGGAAATGTTCCCCCCCCACCAGGGCACCTTTTCCACTCTTTTGAGGTCCCCTTGATGGGGATGGTGGGGAAACCATACTAGTATGGTAGCCATCCTTTCGCGGACCAGTTACCGCTGGGCTATTGAACTAGGGCTTGCATCTGGGAGTTCATCCCCAAACGCCTGGAGAAGTTGGCCAGTCAGGGAATCGAACCGGTGACCCTCAGGTTAACAATCTGGCGCCCTGACCGCTATACCAGGTGTGCCCTGGTATAGCCACCACGGCGCGGCCCGAAGTAGTGTGTCGCAGTCGTCAATGCATGACGTTTCCGACCCACGGGTCCGGGGTTCAGACCCCGGTGCGCGTGTTCTTTTCTCTCCTCGGAGAGATGGTCCCTGCACTCCAACTCGTCTCTCTCTGTCTTCTTTTTTGGCAGGTCAATTTCTGCGACCCTTTTTCCCCTTTCTCCCGATGTCCACTGCAAAGATACATGCAGGTGGAGTAGGGAGGGGATCCGGGGGGCCCTCCCCCGGGTACGCAGACACGGTTGTAGGGGCCTTCTCCACGTGACGGATTCGCCTGAGCTCTAGTAGCACGGGTGGTCCTGGCTGTAACGAGCTACGAACAGCCGCCTGACAAACCAGACTCACACCGCTGTCCTGTCTGCAGACACTCAGTCCGCCTTATGTGTCCGCGGCTTAAAGGATCGAAACACGGCGCAGACGGGACCAGCGCGTGTTGAGCACATGCCCATTCCAAGCACGTTCTTGCAAGCCCCCGGGTACGCGCCCCGAACTCGCCATCACCGCCGAACTTAGCATCAAGGTTCAACGGGGCAACAAGGTTCGGGTTGCACAAACGCCGGACTGGGCAAAAATGCGGGCGTCAGGGACACCAGCGTCGCGCCATTGACTTCGTTGCGCAGAAACGTGGCCGCATGCTTCGCCATGCCGTGGTGCACCAGCCAGTTCTGCACTTCGTCCACAGACCACCGTATCACGTCCTCGTACTGCGCCGGCGTGGTCTCCATCGGAGTCGCGGGTGTTGCACCATCGCCCGGACTGGGCAAAATGTTCGGGTTTGCACAAATGCCGGACTGGGCAAAAAGGTCCGGTTTGCACAACGCCGGACTGGGCAAAAAGGTCCGGTTTGCACAACGCCGGGCTGGGCAAAAAGGTCCGGTTTGCACAACGCCGGACTGGGCAACAAGGTCTCCTCTAGACTCGCTAAGGGTGGTCCTAACACCCATGTACTTGCGATACCAGCAGTGCTCCCGCTTACCTCCGAAACGCCGGGGGAAGCCTAGCAATGCCGGTAAGCGACTTTCTTTGTAGCCACACGGCATGTAATGTACTGATCACGGCCGTTTGCCAATTTCTTCACAGCTCACACACCCGGGGTGAGTGACTGTCGGAGGAATTCCTCCGGGGTTTTCCTCAGCGGGAGCACTCGTGAACTGTCTCCTCAGAAACCGGGAGGACAGGAGATCCTGTGGGTGGCCTCCCGCGAAAGCCACGTGTGCTCTCGATGGCGTTGCGGCTTCAGTGGCTCACACTGTGCCGCTTCGTGGACTTGAAGCGGCCGAGATTGGACCAGTAGTCTGTGGAAGCGAACCAGGACATGGTTCTGTTCGTCGGAGGGAAGACAGATCCTACCTCGCGACAGGGTCTGCTAGCAGGGTTTGCTAGTTCCCAAGCAGTCTTTTCCTGACGAGTTCTTAGAGTAAAGTTAGCTTGAGGACCCGGGGTTTCAGAGTCTCGGGGTCGAAAGGGTTCTTTCATGGTATTCAGTACGTATATATGCGTGTGTTTAGTACTGAATGCCACGCATGTTGTGTGTCCTTGTTGTATGTGCAGCTTCCGCGACTTTTGCGGTGCGCGCTCTCGTTTCCTGTCGAGACGAGTCCTTTTCGGCAGTGGATTGCGCTCCGAACCCCGGGCTTGGGCCTGTCGCGACAGGTGTACAGCAACTTTCTCCGGGAGAAGTTGGGAGTGTCATATCCAATCAGCCTGGCGAAGAAGCTGTCGTTCCCGCTTCCGGGTTCTTCTTGGCTTGCAGGGAATACATGAGGAAAGCCGCCAGGTCCGAATTGGAAGTTGTGGCACTCGCCAGCATGCTGAACGACCCGCCACCAACGCAACAAGAGTGCCCAGGTTACGACGGATGTACTAACCCAGATAAATCAGGGCTCACCGTCGTTGGTCGTCCTGTGTCTTCCCCTCGTGGCCTGTCGTCCGTCTCTCGGAGTTTTTCTTTGTTCTTTTGGGGTCCTCCTGGGGTTCGTTTCGGGTAATAAGCATGCAACCACACGAACTCTCAACTACGCGCCGTAGGAATCGCACCTGGAATGTGTAGATCAGGAGGTCAGGACAAGGAAGATATAACGTGAACAACCGTATGCGCAGTGGACACGCGTCGTGATTATGTCCGGTGCATGCTGCTTCGCCGGGCGTTAGTTATTTCGCCGCAAGCCTTTCGACTCGACTGTGCACACCCAGCTTTTGGCTCAGGTTTCGCGGTCAGAGATGCTCGCGTTGGAAAAGAAAAGGAGGAAAAGCTCCCAGTTCGTGCGTCGAAACATACAAACCCCTCAAACCAGCTCTCCCCATGGGATCGACCGCAGTTAAAAAAGCGAAGTTAAGCAACACCCGCCGCGAGATAAAACCTACTAGCACACCTCCGGCTAGCCTGGCACTCGCTGGGGGAAAGAAAAAAGAAAAAGGAAAAGGCAAAAAGCCGCACCGGGTCCAGGAACGTGACGGTCAACCACAGCTTGCAAAGCTTGCGTCGGAGGCAGCACAGTGCCACAACCCCATCCGCTCTGCCCTGTGGCTGACCGTCTCGACGAGCTTGTGTTCAGCACGAGCGCCAAGCCCCAAGGTGCGCTACGCCTTGATTGCTTTAGTTGAGCTTGGCTCCCGTGTAGCAGGCTTTCCCTGGCACCTACTCGCTGGGGGAAAAAAGAGAAACCAAAGGGGGAAAAGCACTGTTCGGAGAGCTCGGAAAAAGAATGTATGAAGTATTCGCCTCCATGCCGTCGACGTCGGGAAGCCCGAGCCCATTTGAATATCCACGAGCGGGTCGGGGATTATCCTGCGTGTTCCAAAATAATTTCTTGTTGAACGCTTACGCCCGCCACTAAACCCAGGGTTACCTGTGTTTCGTGCGGGCTACAGCACATTTACCTCCTTTGATCTATCGCAACTGGCAGTCTCCTCAAGCATTTCCTACAAAGCAGGTGCTTATACAAAAAAAAAAAAAAGTCGTCTTACAAAAGGCCGGTTCAAAAAGGGTCAACCACAGGAGCTTCTGGTGAAAACCTTTTCGTGCTTGCAAGGCCGAGGTTAGAGGACCCACAAGACCCACAACTGGGGTCTACAACACAAAGTGGCGAAGCAGCAACACACCCACGAAGGTCGCATACCAGGCTTACAGGCCATCGAAAAAAACCTCGCTCAACAGATTTTTTAAACGTGATTTTCCCGAGTTTCGGGGATTAGAATAACGAACCCCCATGGGGAACGGGCTGCGCTCATCCGCTAGCTTTGCACGGCAAAAAAGGCTGGTTTCGATCCGGGGGTTTAAGTTTGGGCCCGTTTCCCGGGTTAGGAAAAGAAAAGCCTAATCAACCGACAGTGGTCACTGCAACCGCGTTTACTCGCCCTTCAATACCCTTCCCTGCCTCAACGGTCAACCGGAGACTCAAAAATACCGGCTTCTTAGAACTCGAAACAGTCCAGAAAACAAGGTTTATTCACTCCAGCCCGGAACCGGCTTGTTCAGTTCCCTGCACTGCGCCGCTACCCTGCACCGCTACGCTGCATAAAAAGCTAAGCCAATCTGTACACCCACACGCGGTCGTCGGAGACACAAAAGGGCTGGTAGATCAGCAGCCTGAAAAGTACACGAAAAGAGACGATCATCCGGCACCAAGATGACAGACGGTCACCTACTATGGCACCATACTGAGGGGGGCCTACGATAATGGCCGAAACCACCGATGACCAACCACACACAGGTACACACTGCGAAGAGAAACAGTCTAAAAAAGGCGCGCGTGTCATATACCGCTATGGGTTTGATATGACACGTTAGTATTCTTGTCATCGAATGTACTACGTCATAAGACGAGTTCAATAGTACTGTACGTGCCATCCACATGACAAGTGCACGGCGGGCCGTCATGTCATCCACATGAAAAGTACACGGAGGCTGGTCATATCATCGACATGACAAGTACACGGCGGTTGAGTGGAAAAGGTCCAAGTTGAGTGGAAAAGTAGAGAACTGAAATCTGCATTCCCTCGAAGAAGACTTGATACCAGCATCAAACAGCAGGTCTCTCCCCATCACCACACGGTGAGGTCCAGCCTCAGCAGCTGGAGTTGAAGACGGGGTGCCCAAGTCACACCCGAAAAGCGGGTGTGCCACCCGGTTCTATAGCTCCGCTTCAACTCCAGCTTCTGAGGCTAGACCCACCGTGATGCCTAATATTACCCCCCCCAGGCCGTCCGACCACCGGAGGGGAGGGGTCTTCTCCCCTCCTCGTCCATCCCGGCGGTTTCCGGAGATTCTGAACAGTGTTCCTGGACCCCCCCTCTCCCCATCCAAACCATGCGGTCCGTACAATGCCCACAACCCCCCTCAAAAAGCGGCAGAACCACCACCACACTCGTTTCCACCGTTTCCTTCTTCTATAACCAAATCTTCGTGCGCTTTCCTCTTCGGTCAACAACTTTGCGTGCCTTCATCGATCATGGGAGTCAAGGCTTGCCGTTGAAAGGGTACGCAGTATGCTCCCTTTTCCAGCAGCAACCATGTGTGCTCATGCAACAGTAGGAGATCAGAGTTGTTGAACGTGGGGCTCTCATTCAGTGTGCGTCTCCAATTGCAGCTCTTTCTGCAGTTTGTCCCACAGCCTCATTTCGGCTGATGCACTCCGGTGGAAAGCCTGCCTGAAGGAATCATTCAGGGTTTGTTTGGCTCTGTGCGTGTCGCATCAAGAAAAAAAGCAAGGTTCGTCAAGAGCAGGGAGCAAGTTCACCCACAAAAAAAGGGGTTCTCCATGAAAGAGGGGTTTTCAAATCAGACGTAATCTTCAGAAGATTTATGTTCTACCATACTGTGCGGCACGTGGCTTCTTCTATCCTTCGCTGACGTGTTAACCAACTGGGCCCTAAAGGCACTTTCCCCGCTAGTCTAGTGAGCCGTTTGCAGACCCACTGTTATTCCATTTACTCCGAGACTTGCATGGCTTAATCCTTGAAAACAAGCATATGACTACTGGCAGGATGAACCAGATTTCTTGCCGTGCGCGAGGCGCCAAGATGGAAACGTGGCCACATCGAGACCGGGAGGAGAGGGTCCTACTTCGGGCGGCCCAGTTTCCTGGGCAGCATCGTCGCCTAAAAGAGAGGAAAATAACCCCGCACAAGAAACTGTCTAAAAAAGATGCCCCACCCTCCACGGGTCAACCGGAGACGCAAACAATCTCAAGCGATCTTTCACCCATAACGTACCGGCTTCTCACGGTTCCGCCTACCAGGAGAGAGTGACAAGTGTTTCGAAGCAAGTAGACAACCCCCACACCTTTGTTTTGTGAAAAACGCACGCACGGTATGGAGTTGTTTCGTCGTCCACTGCCGCAAGCCGCCTAGCAATATAGCTGGCGAGACGTGAGACATTTCCTATAGTTGACGGGGCTTGGGACATTTCCAGGAACACCTCGGAAAATATATTTTACGCTCCTGCGAGGTTTTGTTGTCTTGGCCATTCCTCTTTAGTTTGCGCTAAAGCCATCCAAGACGAAGTGCACGGTGAAGTCCAGCCCCAGCAGCCAGAGTTAAGGTTGGTGTAAACGGGCGTCACATCCGCTTTTCGGGCTGCTGTGGCTGGATTTCCACTGTTTGTCTTCCATGCTTTTCCGACCTCCTTTCTCTCCACTGGGCGATACACTGCTCTTTCCGTTGTGCAATTGCGTGCTCTCTTCTCTCCCGTTTGCGATTGTCAATCAGTCAAACGTATGCAGATGCGGCTTGTAACAGAATACGGGGGCGGGGCGGGGCTGAGGCCAGTCGTTACCAATCTGAGAACAAAACGCGAGAAGCTAACATCACCCCACCCTACAGCAAAAATATCTTTTGCTATTCGACAGAGAAGAGAAGAAGACGACGAAGAAAGAGGCCGCTCCGGGTTCAGGGGGGAAGACCCCCCTGAACGGCTTGTGCAACTGTTGCTAAAACTGCTGAACCTGCCACCCGTGACTTTGAAGCATCGGTTTAAGATCCCCAAGCTTTGCAAGTTGGTTGGCCGTCACGTTCCTGGAACCAATGCCACCGGACTGGCATCGTGCTAGAGCGGAGTGCATGCCCTGTTTCATGATCGCACCGAAGGTGCTCAAAATTTGCTGGAAATCATCCCGAAGTCTCTCAAGCGGGCTTTCACTAATTCGAAAACGAAGCGAGGGCGAGGGGACGACAACTCCGTTCGACAAGGAAAAAAGAAGGGGGGACATCAAACCCGACCACCCCCCCCCGCGATGCGAGGGAACCAGCAGCGCGCGCCCTAGCTTCCCGGGCCCCCGAGGAGGATGAGTGATTCCGAGCTCCGAGTCACGTGGCGGGAGAACCTGGTGGTGGCTTCGTGCTTGCTGTGTGCGCAGGCGACGTACGCGGCGCTGCTCGTGCTCCAGATGCGGCACTCGTGGCTGACGGGGTTGCTCGGCTCACTGTGCCTGTCCGTGGGTGCTTCGTGGTGCGTGTCCGTCCTGCTGCACGCGGCCATGCAAGTGGACATCGGAATCACGTACCACCTGGGCTGGTCCATGCTCGCTGTCGCGGTGGAAGCATCGTGCACTTTCGCCGCCCTCGCGGTGGTTGATCGCAAGGTCCCCCGGGCCGTCGAGGTTGCCGCGGGAGTTTCGAGCCTGCGGGCGCACGTGGCGGTCGTGAAAAGGGCGCCTTGGCGTTGGCTTCTCAGCGCCGGCTTGCTGATCGCCGCCGGCATGCTCGGCAGGCACTGTTTGTCCCTCGTCGCCCTCCAAACCGACGCCTCGGTCGCCGTTGACTACGGGAAGGCCGGCATCTTCTTCGCCCTTGCCTACCTCCACGCCCTGGTCTTCATCAACCTCTCTTTCGTGCTCCCCGCCGCCCGCAGGCGGACGAGCCCAGCTGCGCTGGTGGCGGCGGCGATCCTCTGCGCGACGATCTTCCAGGCCCAGAGCTCCGTCTTGTTCCGATCCGACGCGCCCCATCTGCAGTCGGGGGCCAGGGCGACGTATTTGCGGGCCATCCAAACGTCGTTCCTCGGCCTCACCGTGTGCTTCGTGTCTGTGGCCTACGCGGGGTATTTGTTCAAGGCGAAGCTCTCCCGCGCCATGACCCAAGCCACCGAAGCCGCCACGCACATCGCGAACGGCGACTACTCTGCGCTGTCGAAAGAAGTGAAGAAGCTAGGGGACGGCAACGACGTCGACCCTTCGGCCACCGCCCTGCGAGCGGCGTACGTGAGCATGGGGGCGCAGCTGCACAGGCTCAAGACGTTTCTGCCGCCTGCGTTCTTGGC
The DNA here is from genome assembly GCA_030068145.1 of Diplonema papillatum. Taxonomy (NCBI): domain Eukaryota; phylum Euglenozoa; class Diplonemea; order Diplonemida; family Diplonemidae; genus Diplonema; species Diplonema papillatum. Next base: position 66,494 of record JAPJBO010000888.1, read on the forward strand.
GAGCCTCGCGGAACGCATGGAAGCAGAAGACGAGCCATTGACCACCGGCGAGTGTGACCCGAGGGAGGACAAACCCGGGCATTCAGGCGGCAGGCGCTCGACGGTGTCGAGCATCCTCTTCTCCCATCGATCCAGCCGGTCGAACTCATCAAGGAGCTTGGGCACGGTGAGCAGTGCGTGTTCAATGGTGATCGAAGAGCTGGGCATGCCGGGGACCCAGCATTCGAGCCGGAAGGTCGCGATCGTCGCGTTCAATCTCCGGGATTTCCACGACTTGTTCGACGACTTCGCGGGGCTCGCCGAGTACCAGCAGAAAGCGTTGGACCTCCTCAGCCACTGCACGACCAGCAACCGCGGGATCGTCGACATGTTCCAAGGGGACCACGCGTGCTGCACGTTCAACGCCGTGCGGACCAGTCCGGCGCACACGACGAAGGCGGTCACGATGCTGTCCATGTTCAACGAGGCCTGCGGGAGCACCCTTCGAAAAGCCGCTAGCTTCGGAATTTCAAACGGGACGTGCGTCGTCGGATTTTTCGGTACCTCGAACATGAAGAGGTTCAACGTGATCGGACCGGCGTACGGGCAGGCATTCGTCCTCGAAAGCCTGTGCAGGCAATACAAGGCAGTCTCCAATTTGCTCCCTTCCTGCGTCTACGACGAGGTCGACTCGTTGATGCCTGGCCGGTGTGTCGACGTCGTCAGCCTGCCAGGGTATCCTGCACCTTCCGTCGTGATGACCCTGTCTTTCACGGGAAGAGCTAGCACCGGGGACAGCTGGATGTACGACTTGAGGGGCCCGCGAGCAGATGCGGCAGTTCGTGGAATTTACGAGCTGTACGCCGGCGAGCAGGAAGCGGCGGCCAAGGAGATGTACGAAGGCTGCGGCACCATGGCGTTCGATCCCGCAGCGGTGGCGATGTTGGACAAGCCCGTGGCAGAGCACGCTGGGCGAGATCAAGGGCGTTTCTACGTGTTGAGCATTCTGAAGCAGGATCGCCCGGAGTTCTGCTACCAACGCCCCGTCAGCGAGGACCCCGTCTCACCTGCTCTCGCCGCCAAAAGGTCTATAAGAAGCAGGCTCTCTACCAACAGAGCATCGTCGCAACTATCCCTGCTCACTCCTTCAGAAGCAGCTACGAACCGGTTCAAGCCAATCCACTCGGCGTCTGCGTCGTCCCTGTTTTCCCACACATCCGGCGGCTGGCAAAACCCGAAGCTTTCGCAGCAGGCCGGGAAGCTTCTGACTTCGCCGAAACTGATGGCCCCGCGCCTGTCGCAGTCGTCGTCGCAACCCTCGCTCGTCTCGCAGTCGACGGCCAGCTTCCGGTGGCAGTCGCAGACTGGTGTGCTCCTTTCGCCGGGGTCGCCGGCGGGGGGCGAGACCACCGTGCGGACCTCTTTGACCCTTTCGTCGCGGTCGTCGATCCAGACCCACTCGTCGAACAAGCCGTCGCAAGGGCTTGACGCCATGCACTTGCAACCCGACTATCCACGCCAACCCCACATACACGAGCCGCAGCAGCAGCAGCAGCAGCAGCAACAACAGCAGGCCAGGTGCTCGCTCGAGTCTTCTTCGGAACCTGGAGCGCAGGTGATGCAGTCGTCTGACGGTTCGGAGTCGTCAACGCCGTCTGTTCGATCGTCTGTGGTGGCTCTGTCGTCACACTCCTCGATCCGAACCCTTCACTCGTCGATGACGTTGACTGTCGCCGAAACGCAGGAAGCCGCTCGGCCACTCCCGCCGTCTCTGCAACAAGAAACCCAAACACAACTGCCAACACAACCACAGCTTCATTCACAACCGCATCAGCCGCAAGCAGCACAGCCGCCGCAACCCCAAATGCAAACACAGCGGCGTCAAAAGCGTCGGCATCACATTCCACACCCACAGCACCGACGACAGAAACACCACCAGCACCACCAACAGCAATACGAACAACAAGGTCAACACCAACAAGAGCAACATCAACAATCCACTCTTTCGGCCTCACCGCTTCCTTTGCTTTTTCGTTCACCACAGTCGCGCGCCCTACAACTGGCGCCTCTCGACGGGGCAGAAACATCGTCTGCAGGACAAGAGCTTCCGGCATCCCGCCCATTGGTGGACCACCGCCGCCAACACCATCAAGAACAACATCAACAACCAGGGCAAGACCAACAGCGCGAAGGCCACCGCCAACAAGAGCAACAGCAACGTCAACACCAGCCATCTACTCCTTCTGCCTCACCGCCTCCTTTGCTTTTACATTCAGCACAGTCGCACGCCCTGCAACTGGCGACTCTCAACGGGGCAGCAACTCCACAAGAGCTTCCGGCAAGCTGCCCCTTGAACCGCCGCACAGACGCGAGTTTACCCCCACAGAACGCACTGCCGAACTGCAGCGAGGATGAGCACGAAGGGTAATACATCCCGCACCATCGCTATCAGCCGCAAGCTGAGCGCGGCAGTGACAAACCGTGGTTGCGGGTGCGTGCGAATAGTTGGGGCCACTGGCCCCGATTTGTTTGGGTACGTTTCTCTTCCGTCTACGTGTATGAGCCAAGACTGCCTCATTCTAGTGCAACCCGTTTGGATGCGCCGCAAGATGACATCGTAGACCGTGGCATGTTTTCATCACCCTGTTGCTAGGTTGGAATGGAACGATTTGAAATTCAGCATAACCACTACCTGGTCCCTTCGATCGATTGGGCCCAATTCGCTTCAGTTACCTACTTTTACCCATGCACTTTCAAGCACACACACCACACTTATCCTGTTGCACCGCCATTTGAGACGTTCGAGAGGTGCGGTCCCCCTTTTCATTTCGGTGATTGGATCACTTTGGTGAATATCGGTCGTCTCACGAACCTCATTATTATCTTTCATTCGCCCGTCTTTTGCACTTCATTTTCAATTCGTGTGGTTGACGATTCCTCGTTCACTTCACTGTCTTACAATAGCGTTCTCGCCTAACGAGTTCTTTAGCCACGCTCTTTCCTGTCGTTGCATTTCAGTTCGCGATTGGTGATTCGGCGGTGTTAGCGGTTTGTAGGTGAAGGTCCTCCCAATTTTAGAAGCGGCGTGGGATGAATACCCGGCGTGTTCCATCTTCCTCTTCTACTCTTTCCGAATCGGATGAGGGTGATTTTGCACTTGGTCCTTCCGGGCGCAAGAAGCAGTGTTGCTTTTGTTTCTGCAGACCAGTCTCTCGTTCTCTTATCTGTTGTGCTTCAAGGAGCCGACTTTCTACTGCACCGTGGAGCAGATGGTTCTGCACGCAAAGGAAGATGTGCTAGGCAACAGACTCCTGCAACGGTCTCAAAGGTCTTAAAAATGGATCCAACGAATGCTCGAGCGTTCCATAGTTAGCCGCGCGCTGGTGTGTGTATGTGTGTGCGTGTCGTCTCTGTTAGGTTGGAATGGAACGATCCTTTACGTAGAATGTGAGCACCGCCATCTGCGATTATCGTGGTGCCAGATTAGTTAGCTATGTCACTGATCCTTTTGCAACGCATAGAGTTTTCACAACCATTGAAGGTGGAACATCCACCATCTCTAAAACACGTTTCGCGGCGCGCTCAGGGCCACACAGGCCTGACGACCGACACAAATGGTCAACGTTCAACCGGAGACCCTAAAACACCGAACCTCTAAACCACAATAGCCACTACAAATGGAGTGAGGCATCCACCCACAGCACCTGAAATTCACTAGAGTGAGTCAATCACATTCTGAATCGGAGCAGCACTCTGCAGGTACCGCCTGGGCGAGTTTCCGCCTTTGAAATTGCCGAATATGATGAAACGCGCACCAATCAGACAGGAAACTGTACAACAAAGGAAAATAAATCCACGAAGACTGCAAAATGGACAACGCAACGACAACCCTCGTCCTCCTTGAGGAACCCGAGCACCTCACTTTGACGTGGGACGGGCCGCTCATCACGGCATCATACCTTCTTTCCGCGCAATCGTGCTACACAGCGATCCTCATCTTACAAATGAAGTTCACGAAGTTCACCATCGTCATCGGCTCGTTCTGCCTCTCCGTGTGCGGCATCTGGGGCATGCACTTCACCGGCATGGCTGCTATGCAGATCAACACGAGCGTCGATCTCAACATTGGATGGACTATCGCTTCAGCCATCTTTGCGTTCGCCTGCACGACGATTGCATTTCTCATCGTAGATGCCAAGATGGTAACCGAAGGCGGGTCCATCGAAGAAGACATAAGCGTCGAGGCGCACATTAAAGCTATCGTCAACGCACCGAATGGCTGGATTGTCTTCTGCGCCGCTCTGATCGCCGCTGGCGTGTGCTCGATGCATTACGTGGGCATGCATGCTTTGGAGACACCAGCCGAAATCCGCATGGACAGCGGCATCATCACCGCGTCTTGTCTGATTGCTTTGTTCGACGCATACGCCGCGTTGAATTTTGCGTTCGTCCTCCCGATCACGAAGAAGTACACCATCCCGACAGCACTCGTGGCCGCGGTGGCAGTGTGCGGCATGCACTACAGTGGCATGTATGGTATTAAGTACTACCTCCCCAGGTCGCAGTGGACTGAGTCGACGAATGTAATCAAGGAACGCGCAGTTGAGATTGTGTTTGGATGTCTGAGCCTTTCGTTCATCTCGCTCGCGTACTCAACGCATCTGTACAAGCTCAAGCTCCGGGAGGCGGCCATCAATGCGACGGTGATTGCACAGCACATCATCGACGGGAACTACGAGGTTCTGACAGAGTTGGGCGAGGTCGAGAAAGACCCCGTCATGCGAGCCATCCAAGAAGCATATCTTGCCATGGGCACGCAGTTGCAACTGCTGAAGTCGTTTCTTCCTCAATCGTTGCTCGCCCAGTTCGAAGGGGAAGGCACAGAAGGCGACACCGACGAAGATGCTCAGGGTTCGGAGAAGAAGTCGGGAAGGAATCCGTCGATCAACCGCGACAACGTGTCTAAGAGATCTTCACTGATGTCCCGGAAAGGCCGACAATCGCTTATCCACAACTCCGCAGGGGAGCCTGTTGGCGTTCTTGCAGAGAAAGGGGTCACCCACCGCAAGGTTTCGGTCCTCGCGTTCAACGTGCGCGGCTTCAACAACACAATCCGCTCGCCGGCCCTCATGATTGAGCTGCAAAGGACGATGCTCGAAAGCTTGTTCACGAACGTGTCGGTTCAAAAGGGCATTGTGGACAGCTTCCAGGGGGACCACGCGATCTGCACCTTCAACGCGGCCAAGACAGCGCCCGGTCACTCGCTGAAGGCGGCATCGGCCACGATGACGTTTTTGAAGTCCATCAGCAACCCTGACGAGGTGACCATTGGCATTTCGAGCGGAATGTGCGTCGTCGGTGTGATGGGAACCAAAGGCATGAAACGATCGAATGTAGTGGGCCCGGCGTTCACGCAGGCCGTGGTGCTGGAGAGGCTGTGCAAACAAGACGACACCACAAGGAACCTGCTGCCGTATTCATGCTTCGAAGACATTGAACACCACATGACCGCAACTCCCGTGGACGTTCTTCGTCTTCCAGGCGCAAAACTGCCATGCATGCTTCTCACCCTGACCGGGTTGAAAGCTGCAGCTGACAATTCAGAGTGGATGTACGAGCTTGAAGCATCGACAGCGCCTAGTCACTTACTGGATGTCTACACTCTATACGCGCAGGGGCAGGATGAAGACGCTTTGCGTATGGCGCTGTCCTTGGACGTCTTGCGGCACAGCGCTCGCGTCATGACCATGGTGCGAACGCCACTCGAAGAGCACACCACGGATTCGCAAGGCAAGTTCTATCGTTTGTCGGTGCTGAAAAAATACGACGCGGCTTTGAAGGACAACGTGGCGTGAGGCAGGCAGGCGCCCTCCCCTTTCTTTTGACGCGTGGCTGGTTTGCCACTCAGGGGGTCCCTGTCTTTCCCTTCCCGAGGGCCCCGCATTCTCGTGCACGTCCCTCTGTGCAAAGATCTGACGGTCGTTTTGCGTTGCCCCGCACTTCGGCACTCCGCTGCTTATTTCGTGATAACCAACCATAGATGGCCGTTATATATAACGTTATATCAGTCATTCTCCTGGCGACCAGTGCGCGGTCGAAAGGCCCAGAAGGAACCCGACATACTTGCTGAGATGTGAACCATGCTGATTTATCAGCTGCTATTGTTTGCCTGTAGCCGATTTTTGGGAAGAGTGATTGCACAGGTGCAGATGCCAGTTTCCTTCACAGGCCAATCTCTCCGACAACACAAACCTGTTAACCAACACAAAAACCCCGGAATTCCAAGCGAACGTTAACTCTAAAAAAAGTGCATGCACAATGAAAGTTAGAAAAAAATCCTTGTATGCAAATTAGAAAAAAAGTTGCGTTTTCAAAAACCCGGGTCCGGGGTCCCCCGAGCTACATACACCCCTGCACCTTTCCTGTTGAAAAGTCTTTTTTTCCAAAGTTTTCCCCGGAGGTTTGGAAAATTTTGCGCGCGCGCGAACATGGGCACAAAAAAAAAACTTTCTACCCGAAAAGAATAAAACAAAACTACGCACTGCTTTCCTTTCTCCTCTGCAATACACGGATATTGGACTTCTTCCGTGCTGCTACATAGCCGGCCACTGCGCATCACACACTGCGCTATATTTCTCTTGCATATTGGCATTTTTCCTGCACCTTCCTGTTTCCGGCCTTATGGCCGCCAGTTGAAGATGGGTGAAGCAATCGGGTCCTTGCTAAAATGGCTACCACGCCGAGTGTCACATTAGTGGGCAAGTCAACGAGCGAGAAACGGTGAAGAAACGCAGCAGGCGGATTGCACCTTGGATGGCGCTACGAAATGAAGCGACGGGACCGTTTGGTCCAATAGCCAGCTCATGCTTTGCCTGCAGCGGCCCGCACGTTCTTTAATACCCCCCCCGCTTGTAGTTTCACGCACCACGCGCTCTTGTTAGGATTAACGTTTTCCTCCCCTTTCTTTCTCAATTCAATACGACATCACATGTTACACGCATGCCGTGTTCGGAAACAGCTGTAGCCCACGCATCGTTTTCTTCACGCGTCCCTCCCTCGTCGATCCCCAATCCCATCGGTCTGCATGAAACGTAAACACACAAGCCTTGTTTCCACAAGGTCTGTGCGAACTCGGCCGCCATTGTTCTATTCACTTCGAAGACGCCTTCTCTCCGGTGGCCGCTGTGCCGCAGTGGTGTCGGTCCCAGGACTACACTCTATAGCTTTTCTTATACATGAACACGCGGCGACCCTTGAAGAAGAGGTGCTTCACAACATGGAGTGTCCGAGTGTTGGCATAGGAACCGTGGATGATCTTTTACTGTCGACGCTACTGCCAGGGGTCGCGCTCAAAAGACAGCCCTCGTCGTCGATAACAAGAGATACAAGTGTAGTCGACCTTTGCCAGCTCTTTAGACGCAGAACGCCTCGGCGCGATGGCGCCAGGAGCACCCGAGGGATCGTGCACCCTTATCGCCGATTGGAGGCACAGCCAGGCAGACCCGACCAGAGGATGTAATCCGTGTAGAACACGGATTGCATCCTCTCACCGACTTGCCCGCGTTTCTGATTCGGATCCCGGCTACTCGTCGCCAGCTCCCAGCAACAGCTGTGCGCGAGCAGCGCCAGGTGTGGCTTAATTGGTCGGCAGAAGTGCTGCGGGCGTGCGTCCACTGCCGCGTAGATGCCGTGCAGCAGGATCAAGACGGCTGGGCACGAATTGATGCCCACTGCCTCATGCGCAACAGTAGTGCTGAGTGATGGCAAGTTGGCAGCAGGTGAGAGTGGCGGTGCTGACTCAGCTGAGGCTGCCCGGATGACCGGGAAACTATGTTGCTTCAGTGAGCTGCAAAATCTCCAAAGATACGCGGCATCGCACATCAAAGAGACGATAAGCGTGAGCCCATTCCACGTACGTCTGATATGCGTTTTTCTTCTCCCCCTCTTTCGTTGACCTGTTGTGTATACACACCAATATACACAACCACCTGGTCCGGGCTCCTGGTAAGTTCCCCGAAACTCCCCGACACTTCCCCGAAACTCCCCGATACTCAGCCCGATTTTTGTGGGAAAAAGTGGGCTGCCGGTGGGTGGGCAGGTGTACAGGTTGGTAGTGGACAGATGGGTGGATGGGGGGCACGGTGGATGGATGAACAGGTGGTAGTTGGGTAGACGGGTGGTGGATGGGCGGGCAAGTGGGTGAGGTGTGTACAGGTGTGCAGGTAGGTGTGCTAGTGTGCTTCGGGCGCGGCTCTCTTGAGCCGTCCGTGTTCCTCCTCCTCCGATCCTCTTCCTTGGCCACCTCGACAGTTCGCAGGGCGTTTCTTAACACTGTGCGAGAGAACTCGGATGCATCTACCAACTGTAGCTTGGACTTCTAGGCAGTTATTGAGGCATACCCTGCAGCCTGCGGATTCGGAGGGCCTCAAGGCGAACCAGCAGTTGCTGGAAAACCTGCAGGACCTGCATTGAGTCCTTCGACACAGGGAGGAGTCTGAACAGGACGCGTCTTGTGCATGTGCGCAGGTTCAACCATCATATGACTCTTCTGTTTGCGGTTGCAACCTTCGGTACCACGAGTTTGCCATTCTTATGTCAAACTCTCCAATTCCCTCTTGGGTCTTGGTTTTGGCAAGAAGTATTCACGCCCGCCATCTCCCGATGACCTTTGACCACGCTGCAGCATTGGGAACTTTTAAGTACACGAACCCACACGGATCTGCATGCACTTGCACGCTGCAGCAGTCACGTGTAAACCGGGCAGACCCAGTGGTCTTCCCCCATGTGGTCCCCGAACGACGAGCACCGCTCTTGCACCCGAGGTTAGCCTTCGATGATTGGAAGCCGCAGGGAAACAGTGGCGAGAATATTATCCACCTGGTCCAGACAAAAATATCGGGGAGTATTGGGGAATTTGGGGTGTTTCGGGGAATTCCGGGGAACTTCGGGGAATTCGGGGAAATTCGGGGAGTTTCGGGGTATTTCCTTTGGGGCGACCACTTTCTTCTCCCTGCAGCCGGCCTTGGCGAAGGGGGGAGGGGGCTACGCTATTATGGCCCTACCTTGCGCAGAGCGGTACCATATTTGGCTATGCCCCGAAGACGAAGATAGAGGCTGAGAAGGAAGGACAGACTGGGAGGTACAGGCTGACACGGTTTGACAGGTAGTGACAGGATCCGCTGCGGCAAGGAGAGCAGGAACCGTTCCACCAGAGGTCGTGCTGGTACGGGACGATGCTCGTGCTCGAGTCGACGCTGAGGACGAACAGGCACGCCTTCAATGATGAGGTCTGGGGGATGGACGTAATTTGGACGCCTTCGAAGACGGCACTCCGGCAAGAAGGGCAGAAGAGGGTAAATTTAGTGGGCGGCGGAGACCCAGCGCATGGAGGTAGGCGTGCCCAGACCACCACCAAGGACCAGAGTGTGCACGGGGCATCACAATGAAATGCGAAGAGTGCAAGCGTCGATAGCGGGCTGCAAGCGGGGGCATCACCACCGCCGGCTGCTACAGCAACAACCCGAGCACGACCAGCAGAAGAGACGGAAGCGCGGCCTTCGCCCCCGGGGACGCCCGAAGCGACACCGAAGTCGAGACGCAAGCTGCGACCATCGGTCCAAAGCGCCACAAGGAAAGCGGTGGATGCCGGCGCCAACACCGCCATCGAGAACGCCGCAGAAGGCGACGACACCAGGACGGCCGCTGGCAACGAAGCGGCGGCGTAAGGACTCGCAATCATCGAAGACAGAGACGTGCACTCCGCGGTGGGCAGAGGTGCAAGATAAGGTACTGACGAAGAGATGGCACGAAGAGGTAGTCACGAAAGAGAGCAGATGCAGATTATTGCCACAGGCTCTTTGCATGCTAACCCTAACCACCAGGACCAGGGGCAGTTACGGTCGAAGACAGCAATTCGAGCGAGGAGTAAGGTTGATAACCAAAATGAGAGGCACGATGGCCATCCTAAAAGCAGGGTTGCAGGATGATGCTTGGCCGAGGATAAGGTTGCTATGGCATAGTGAACGTGGACTCCGAAGCGTGACACTCCTTTCAACCGGGTGCACGAATTCAGAATTCGGGGAGGAATACGCTTGGCTAATACACTTAATTAACCCCTTACGGACGGGAGACATATATGGTACGATGCCAAAAGGGGGGGGGGGGGGTTTGGGCGGAAAAATCCCCGCATAGTTCACCAGGGTCTGACGGGTACTGAGGCCCCATACCCTTCCTAAAACATCATTCTGCGTTCAAATACGCCCTCAGAAGCCTCCGGAGAGCCTTCTATGATGTCCCAAATGCGATTTTGTGGGTTTTTAGGGGGTCCCCCCGCCTGCTGGCCGTAAACCACCATAGAAGACACATACGCAACCTGATGCTGGGTCGCTTCTCTGTGCAAGATCCCAGCCCAAACACACGTTTTCGGCGTTCTCTAGCACTCTCCAGGTGCATTCGACCCTCGGGCTTCGTGGTTTCTTTCACTCACAGGTGTTCCGGGACGTGCAAAGATAAGGAGAATGGCCCCCTGCATTGGGGACAGACCGAACTACGCCCTGCCTGTCTATACAGGCTTTGGGGTCAACCTGCACTGGCTTTGGCGCCACATCCACCGTTTCGGGCTTCGTTTGTGCTGCTTTGGAGTCCATTAAGAACTCTGGTCTGATTTGCGGGACGCTTTCCTCGGTTTTGGCGCCCACTTTCACTGTTCTAAGGCCTGTTCAGGCTTCTACCTGCATCATGTTATGCTATTCTGGTGATTCTGCAAGGCTTGGTGAACGAAGTAGGACAAGCGTTAAGTAACAGGCGATCATCAGCCGTTCTCAAGCGGTTGACTACGACGCGTTCACTTCATGATTTTGAAGCAGGCTTCACCGCTTTCAGGGCAGGCTTTCAGAGCTTTCCTGGCAATGTCTTCCCTTCTGGCATCTTTCTCACCCATGGCTGCAAAGTGCTTCTCGCTGGATGTCTTTGCACAGGCGGCACATGACCCGAGGGATGTGTGGCAAGCTCCTGTGCAGTGAGCTTGGTCAGACAAACTGTGTGGCGCACACACCTGCCATGGTCGGCAGTATCACCTGGGCCACAGTTTGAGTCCTGTTCCGAGACCCGCTCACGGTGAAGTGGCGCCTACTGGGTCGCTTCCTCTCCAGCTTCGGCGCAAAGTCTTCACCACTGGATGCACTTTGAACGGTGAAGTGGGCACCAAAACCGAGCAAAGCGTCCCGCAAATCAGACTAGAGTTCTTAGTGGATCCCAAAGCAGCACAAACGAGACCAAAACGGTGCACATGGCGCCAAGGCGGCGCAATTCGACCCCAAAGCCTGTATAGACAGGCAGGGCGTGGTACGGTCTGTAGGGTCCATTCGCCTTGTTTTTGCACACCCCGGAACACCTGTAAGCGAGATAATTTATGAAGTCCGAGGGTCGAATGCACCTGGAGAATGATAGAGAACGCCGAAAACGTGTGTTTAGGCCGAGATTTTGCTCCGAGGAGCGACCCAGCATCAGGTTGCATATGTGTCTTCTATGGCGGTTTACGGCCAGCAGACGGGGGGACCCCCTAAAAACCCACAAAAATTGCATTTGGGACATCATAGAAGGCTCTCCGGAGGCTTCTGAGGGCGTATTTGAACGCAGAATGATGTTTTAGGAAGGGTATGGGGCCTCAGTACCCGTCAGACCCTGGTGAACTATGCGGGGATTTTTCCGCCCAAACCCCCCCCCCCCCCTTTTGGCATCGACTCATACACGGTGCAGTAGTAAAGGCTTTCACTAGTAAATTTACTAGTGGTTTTACAAGTGAAAATGGTTTACAAGTGCCACTAGTAAATTTTACAAGTGCAAAAATTTACAAGTGCACTTGTAAAATTTACAAGTGCACTAGTAAAATTTACAAGTGATTTCAGGTGTTTTGGCAGGTGTTTTGGGGTGAAACAAGAAGAAACTGTGGCAAGTGAAGCACACATTCAGAAGAACCGGCTTCTTTTTCACCTAACTCGACAAAATGGGGCTGGGAGAGCAGAGCAAAGTGTCAACCCAGTGCTTGAGAGCCCCGCGCTTAGGCAGACCGCGTCAATCCAGGTTTCCCCCACTCAAGGCAAACGTGAACACTCGAACACGACCTCCCTGTGGCTCGATGCGGTGGGAACACGGGACAATAACATCGGAAGAGACGGAGCGCGAGGGAGGAGGCGTCCTTGTCCTCTCAGAGCAGAGTCGTGCACAGGTACGTCCTGGTACCAGAAATAGATGGGCGCCATTGCACGGCAAAAGATGCTCTGGTATCTTGCGTTTGGCCCAGGAGGTTACGAATATCTCTGCCTGCGTGCGTCTTATGCCGGACAGGCTTGGCATCCATTTTTTGGACTGAGTCGTGGGCAACAGTGCGGTCAACTCTGAAGGCAAATACCGTAAACGGAAATAAGTTGGACCGGACAAAAAGGTCCAACTCACCTATTTTGGGCTCTGGTGGTCCAACTTTTGTCCGGCCAACTTTTTTCGGGGGGTTCTGTGTACTTCGTGCAGTTTTGCGGCTGGCCAGCACTCGCTCCCCTCCGTAATCGCGCATGGGTCCGCCGCCAGGAGTTCCCGAACACTGCGCGGCGCTGCGTAACCCGCTGAGTTCCCTCCAGCAACTTGCAACGAAGCACCCTGGCCATGGTCCAGCCATTGGTCGCCGTGGCCCTGTGGTGGAATCACAAGATCTTCCTTGCGTGGAAGGATGTTTGATCGCGACCGGTTGCGGTTGGTCAGTGCCGAGGGTGCGTCCACCGTCTGTCCCATTGCTTTGGTAGAGTGCAAACGCAAAAATGCAGAGTGCAAACGAGGTGGCTCGAGGTTGGCGACCGTGAAGGAAAAAGTATGAGCCGCCAATAAACGACGATCTTGGTACGCTCAAGAAGAAACCCACGCATCTCTCGCGCCTGACTGCCCATTTGTCAAGCATGCTTATGGTATGGAAGATCCACGGGGGGTTTCGAGGACTGGAGGATTCTTGTCACACGAGGGTGCTAGGGGAAGTTGTTTGGGCTGTTGCCGTGAGATTAGTACTTCTTGGGGTTTGGGGGTTGCTTGGTCGGGTCGGGGTGTTGGGAATGAACGCGGTGCCTACTGCTTCATTTTATTGTCGTTGATTCTTGGGGTGTTGCTGCCGCTGCCGTGCTTGCGTTCACACCTTCTTCCTATGCTTGTAGGTCCCATGTTGCCCATTCAGTGCACTTGTCTCCCGGGCAGCTGGCACGCGTAGAGCCACCCTCCGGATTACCGCGTGGTTCCATTCGCATAGGCGTCCAGGGCCTGCATTCGGGTGGGTGCCCGAACACCGGCCTTTGGTCCGCCTCCGGCTGAAACCATCTAAGGTGCGCTGTGTCGCCCGCTGTCAGAATGTGTTGAGAGGTGGCCTTTTCGTTGCACCGTAAACCACATATCTCCGTTGTGCCGTTTTGTAGAATCGATTGCCTCACTAGCGCACTGCTCCGCTGGACCTCCGGAGTTGGTGCAGCGTCTTGCCGTTGATGCTGCTCTGTGGCGCGTTTAGTCGCTCTCGGATCTGCGGTTCCTCTGATGCTCGAGGGTCCCCCGTGCAAACCTGCCGATCTCTTCCATCTGCACTAGGCCGGCGGCATCTTGGGCGCATACATATTGGAGGCCTGCATCATGGTAGACCGATCCACATCAAAGACGCTTCGTCCGTTCAGCACTCTTCCTGCTGCCTCGTCCGCTTTACGAAACCTCACAAATTACTGACTATTATGGTCGAACCCGAGTGCTACATTGATGGGCTGTGTGGAACTCCTTACTGCGGCAACAACAATGTCAAGATCCCTGCTTGGGCAAAGCCTCCGTGCCGAAGCGTGTCAGGAAGTGGCCGGCATGCTCGGACCTACTGGAAGTATTCGCAACAGTCAGGTGGCCGCTTCTGCCCAGGGTTCCCCGCTCCCCGCTCACGTCGCCATTGTAGAGTGTGTTTCACTGTTGTGAATTTGGCACGACACCACTCACAGTGCGTCTCTCTTGCCTCCGTTTCTTCTCATTTTGTAGACGCTTTTCCTCGGCAGCTGTCAACTAGCTCAACAAAATTCTCAGGGTAAAGGGGCTGGACAGTGCGCACAGTTCCAGTTGGGTGCGCGCTGCTCCTCTCATCCTTTTTCAACGGCGCGGCTGTATATCAGGGGAGATGATTCCCATCAAGGCTCCCAACAACCCTGCCCAACTCAGTCCGAGGGGTAGTGCACATCGACCAAACCTCCCCAGTTTTCAATCTCGCAATTTTTCACGCAAAACCCCCTATAATACACTGTTTTGGACTGAAAAACACCTGAATTCACTTGTAATTTTTACTAGTGCACTAGTAAAATTTACAAGTGCACTAGTTAAATTTACTAGTGCACTTGTAAATTTTACTAGTAAAAGTGTAAATTTTACTAGTAAAATTTTTTACTTGTAAATTTACTAGTAAAAGGGTCATTTTACGAGTTTACTACTGCACCGTGTACGATGCCAAAAGGGGGGGGGGGGTTTGGGCAGATGTTTTCTGGCATAGTAAGATACTGGGCAACTGGAGTATAGGACCTACACCCCCCCAAAAACCATGTTTGCGAGCCGATTTCGAGCTCGTATGCTCTCGGCGAGCCTTTTTTTGAGCACAAAACGCGGGTTTTCTGGATTTTGAGGCCCCAGGGAGGGTAACGCCTGTACAATGACTTTGACGCAGCACCCACCCACCAAAGGAACTGAACAAATTCTTATAATGCGCGACTCGGGAATGCGTGTTGTCGAAACACCGGTTGAAGAATTCGCGAGGCAAGACGTATACGAAGTACGATAGGTCATCGGGCATCATGAAGAGACGCTTCAAAGCGACGAGAGCCTTTCTGGAGAAGCTCGCAGGAGCTGACCCAATAGGGTTTGTTGTATCTCTGTGTTCAGAGACTGAGAAGGCCCGAATCTGGCGTGAGTTGTCCGGTTCATGTCCTGAATTGTGCAACAGCATCACGCACGAGCTTACACGGCGCAAGATCGTGCAGGTTTGGAAAGGATGAGGCAGCGGTACGCGGTAGTGGGCATGAAAGTTGGGGATAAGCTATGGGCCAACAGACAGAACGGGGAAGAGGTGGCAAGAGGTGGGCGACCAACAAAGGTAACCCCGGAAATGAGGCAGCAGGCATTCGACGATCACGAGCAGGCATCGACACCAACGTCACGGGTCATTAAAAGCTTTGCACGCAGTCGAGACGGTTGTCGCACAGAACGTTCTCGTACCCTTCCAGCTAGAGTACGAAGAAAGCGACCTGAATCAAAAGGTGTAGTACACCACGTACCGCCGGCTACGTGGTGCCCAGTTCCAGCACCTTTCTCGACGGACCGATGTGTGTGACACCTGTGCAGAAGGGAACATGATTAACAATCGCCTTCGTACACTAGCTGGAAGGGTACGAGAACGTTCTGTGCGACAACCGTCTTGTCTGAAAGCTTTTTGATGACCCGTGACGTTGGTGTCGATGCCTGCTCGTGATTGTCGAATGCCTGCTGCCTCATTTCCGGGGTTGCCTTCGTTGGTCGCCCACCTCTTGCCACCTCTTCCCCGTCCTGTCTGTTGGCCCATAGCTTATCCCCAACTTTCATGCCCACTACCGCGTACCGCTGCCTCATCCTTTCCAAACCCTGCACGATCTTGCGCCGTGTAAGCTCGTGCGTGATGCTGTTGAACATTTCAGGGCATGAACCGGACAACTCACGCCAGATTCGGGCCTTCTCAGTCTCTGTACACAGAGATACAACAAACCCGATTGGGTCAGCTCGTGCGACCTTCTCCAGAAAGGCTCTCGTCGCTTTGAAGCGTCTCTTCATGATGCCCGATGACCTATCGTACTTCGTATACACTTGCCTCGCGAATTCTTCAACCGATGTTTCGACAACATCAGTTCCTTTGGTGGGTGGGTGCTGCGTCAAAGTCATTGTACAGGCGTTACCCTACCTGGGGCCTCAAAATCCAGAAAAAACAGCGTTTTGTGCTCAAAAAAAGGCTCGCCGAGAGCATACGAGCTCGAAATCGGCTCGCAAACATGGTTTTTGGGGGGGTGTAGGTCCTATACCCCACTTGCCCAGTATCTTACTATGCCAGAAAACATCTGCCCAAACCCCCCCCGAGTGCAGCAATCAGTGCTGCCTAGCGAGTCGCAGTCACAATCAGGGCGAGTGCCCTGAGTTTTTTAACTGATTGCTCAGACACGGTTGTAGGGGCCTTCTCCCGGTGACGGATTCGCCTGTGCTCTAGTAGCACGGGTGGTCTTGGCTGTGACGAGCTACGAACAGCCGCCTGACAAACCAGACTCACACCGCAGTCCTGTCTGCAGACACTCAGGTTCCACGCTGATGATGGTCCGCCTTATGTGTCCGTGGCTTAAAGGACCGAAACACGGCGCAGACGGGACCAGTGCGGCGTTGAGCACATATCCATTCCAAGCACGTTCTTGCAAACCCCCCCCCCCCCCCCCCCCCCGTTTCCTGAACAATCCTTCACTAAATCCGCGGTTAAATAACCTGGCCTCAGTGGTGCAAGCACCACGCGCTCTTCAAACCCAAGAAACATTTTCCCCCCCTAGGGCAATGCTGTCAGCGTACGGCCGTACGTACGCGTACGTGTACGCGTACGCGTACGCCGATTTTTTTTTGGCGTACGCGTACGCGTACGCACGTATACGTAGTCACCGGCAGTACTCAACCAAGTGGGTACAGGAGTAAACGTATACCCAACAGGAAGAAACATGCTCGCGAAGCCAGCTCCAAAGCCGGTCGCAAAGCTAGCTCCAAAAACAGCAAAGAGGCCCAAGAACGAGCGGGGTCACTCGTGGAAGACCTGGGGAAGGGTATGAAGGAAGTCAGGTGCAGTTCTGCACGGAGGGGACGCTGTCGCCGTGTGGTGGTAACATTAGGGAGCGAGAAGTCAGTACTTCAGAAGCTGGCTGGCAACCGCCTTGTCGGGCTAGTCTCATTGATGACGAGGAGTGAGGAATCGTAGTGAATTTCCTCGTGGGGGGTTTCTTGGTTCTTGCTCGGGAAACACAGGGTAGTAACGTCAGCAGGTAGACGTGCTGAACCCCACCGCATGGTACGGCTTTGGGTGCCGTACGCGTACGCCGATTTTTGAAAAGCTGGTGCGTACGCGTACGCAGCCACCACAGCCCTAGGGGGGGTCAAACTGTGTCCCATTTGGACCATTTCTCAAAGTCAGCAGTTCACACGTTAAGGGGGGACCCCCGCCCCAGGGTAAGGTGGTGAAGCGTCCGGAAATTGCGGTTAACGCCCTCAGAAATCCGAAAAAGCTCGTCAATGAGCTCCAAAACGCAATCTTTAAAAAACGTGCCAGTTTGGTGCCACCGTTCGTCAAGGAGACCCCCTCGTCGTGCCTTACGTGGCAGGGCCCCCCTTAAAATGCAAAATAGAGGCACTTTGAAACGCCCATAGGAGGGAACAGGAAGAAGAACGGGACCCGGTTTGCGCGGTTGCTGTTGGGTGCTCCGTGCCAGTTCTCCAACATTGGCACGAAGGGAGCAGCTTTTAAATGCTGTTGCGAACGACGCCCGACTCTGACGCCCTTCCCAGCTCCAGCCCCTACAACGATCCCAGTTTTCTCGACGCGAAAACGCACCGGTGTTGTGTGTGGCTACCATCTGCCATGATTTCTTCGTCGGCGTTGAGCCTCCTGAAGGGATTCGTCGAAGGAAAAGAAACAAAGAGCCGGCGAACTACCCTCTTCGCAAGAAAGCCCTCCTGAGGCCCGCCAACGCCTAGCGCAGATTGGCATAATCAGGACTTGCCTGCCGCAATGGCTTCCAAGATCGCTGCATGGCTTCACGCGGCGGAAAGCCTAGACACACAGGTAGGTGTGCTGCTGTGTACGTGCGCAAAGCTCACGCCCAGACGTTTGTCGCTTCTGTGACCCAGCTAGTGTAGTCAGTAGTCCGAATAAACGGGGCATCTTACCACCACTTCGGCAACCAACGACGTCGCAGAAGGATGTCACGGGACACTGTCATCTCTGAGCAGCCGTCTGCGGCTTAGCAATCCCTATCGGATTGCATCTTACTCAGCCTGCACACAACTCTGATACCGCTCGGAAGCTTTTCGACGACACCTTCCCGGCTGACGAAGACCTTGATGAGGCAGGAGTTTCCAAGACTCCCTTCTGACCGATCAGTGCCCCACGAGCGCTATATGGCACAAACCATGTCTCTGGTTGAGCCAAGCCACGGAAGCTGCTTCGTCCGGCCCCCTTCGCGTCAGCAGACGAGCTCCAGCTCCCTCATCAGGGCATCCCAGTTGAAGATCGCCGGGGAATTATGGTTACAGCCATCCAATCTCGCGGCTTTCCATTTCGTCCCCGGCAAAGAGAGCATGCCAGGAGTAACGGTGCACAGACGACTGCTTGCTATCTTGTGTGACCCTGGTGACCAAAAATACGCGAGGTGTGCTCCCGTGCCCCCTCCAAGAATGCGTATGTCTTCCCACGTGACAAACGGTGGCGTTTTGACAAACGGTGGCACCAAACGGGCACGTTTTTTTTACTTGTGCTCGAGCACAGCTTTTATGCCCTGCGGAGACCATCCAGGTCTTTATTTCATGTTTTTTCCGGGGTTTGCCCTGGGGTATGTAGTCATGGGCTCGTGTACGCGCGTTTTTCGCCTTAGAAAAAAAATACCCCAATGGGACACTTTTTTGCCTTAGTTTGACCCCCCCCCCAGTGCTGATGCTAAGGCCCCTAAACTCGGCATCGTTGTCAGCCGGACGGCAACGAGGGGTGGGTGGGTACCCCCCCCCCCCCTATATACAGGCTATTTTCACTGTGGAGGGGGGACGCTACCTGTCACACTCTAGGGTGGTCACCACGGTGGGTGGTCAGAAAAAAAAATTTTTTTTTTTGGCCCAAATACCCCAAAAACCACACTTTGAAAATTTTTTGTGGGCCCACTTTTGCCAGGGAATTTTGACCATTTCACCTTAGAGAATTCGACCACCCAGCCTCCAAAAACCGTACATCAGCATCCGCACGCCGCAACCGCCCGACGGCTCACCGAAACATCCACCCGGGAGAACCTCGCCGCAGTCTACGTCGCCGCACAAATCCGAACCCACCAGCACTACGCACCCTGCGACGAAACCAACAAACCCACCTGGACGCAACGGCATAACGAACATTCGCAACTCATGTTTCTTCGCCGCCAGCGTGCAGTTCCTGGCGCGAAGGACGTCCTTCCGACTACAACTCGCAAACCTAACGCACCTGGACACCAACCAGCAGATGGTGCAGAGGCTGTTCACGGAATTCGACGCAGGCCAAAACATCCACGGTACAATGGCCACACTCCGGAGCCTCGTGTTCAACACGACGGCAGACGACTCCGCGCATCGGGACGTGCACGAACTGCTGACGTGGATACGCTCCTGCGTGACGGGCGACGACGACGACCAAGCTACGGTGACATACTCCCGTTTGACAACGTGCACAATATGCAAAGAGTCTTCACGAGCATCGCCGGCGTCAGAACCGTTCCTGATGCTTGAACTCAAAAACAGGGAGAAGCCCTACACCGAGTCAGTTGAGGATCTGATAAAGAAAGTGCAAAACAAGAGAGCAACCAAAGTGGACGACTTCCCCAATCTCCTTTCTTTCCAAAGTATCACTGCCAACGCTAGTCCGCCCAAGGGAAACAAAGGCATACTTAGCCAGCAGCACTCCCAATATACGGTCAAGCGAGTCATAACCACAATCATTACTCTGACCCGAAGGCAAAACCAGCGAAACCCGGAAGTGTTGAACAACCTTCCCAACGCCCACCGTTTGACCGTCGCCTTCCACCAAAAGGAAAAAGAAAAAAACTCCGACACCAACCCCGCCTATCGACCGGATCAACAATCCACGCAGCGCAACGGAGACGCTTCCGCCCACGTTAAACCACCTTCTTCTACCGTCGATAGATCTACGAAGTTAACCAGAACGAATCCGCAAACCTCACAACTAATGCCACAACCTAACCATCGGCAGTTTCCACAGCGCATCTTCAGAGGAGTTACACACTTGCTGGACCCCTTGCACTTCAATACCTGCATACATACCTCCAGCAGTACCAAACACCTCTTGTACAATGCCGCCGCAACACCCATCTTCCCTTTCACCACGTCACCTTGTCATGTAAACAACATCTGCCCTCACATCCTCTCCCCGTGTACCAACAATCAATAAAACTCCTCCCAGGTCGAACCCCCGGTCGAAACACGGAATTTGAGGGTACAGCCAAAATAAAATACAAGCATAGGGATGCACCAGCTATGCATGACGGACCCAGCGATCTATATATCCCGCACCTTCAAACTCGGTCATATGATGAAGGAGCCGCCGTGGGAGAAGGCTGACCGTCATGGTCGAGGCCACACTTTCCGTAATTTCCACCGCCTTCAAAGGGGTCCAAGCTCCTACAACCACGCATCTCTCGAGGAAGTACACGGTCCACGTTCACTTTTCACACAGGCCTTCTAACAACAGCCAACATATTCCGACACACAGCAGCTATCAAAGACCTACGTCCTAAGTAAGAAGACAGCCAATCTCCACAGCAGCGTGACCGACAAAGCTTAACTATACGCAGTAGACCGCAGCATACCACAGAACGTACAACCTCCCCACATCCAGCGAAAGCCCGCAGACAACGCATCACGCAGCGACCTGAACTCCCAACCCCACACACCGTCCGAAAAGTCTGTTAGACCACAATAGGGGAACGTAGCATGCATACGTGACCCCGGGGTCAGGGTCCAAGCGCAACATTAAAACCGCAGGACAGCCGTTCATCTCGCCTCGTAGCGTTACAACTACGACCTCCTCGCTGCCAAGGAACCGCCGACTCCTTGGGCATAGAAAACTAGGTGATCGAAGATGGGGTTCCCGGATGGCCCGGTACAACCATCAACGATCTTTCGGAGAGAAAAGCCATCCACAGCATACGCTGCTCCAAAGCCAATACCTGTATGGCGTCACCCTATTTAGGGACAGGACCTCGGTACTTGTACCACTAAAGTCAACAAAGTAACACTCGGTGCGCGGCGTACCTTTAAAAACACCAATCAATCCAATAGAAGTAAACAGTTGTCAAAACGCAAAATAACTCCAACCCTCCTAAACGTACGGGAGATCCTCGCAGACGCAGCAACGCACGCAACAGTTAGAACAGCACGACGCGCGCACAAGTCCAAGCGCAAAGAAACAGAACGGATAAACACCCGCTACAACCATGCTGAAAACCGAAAAGCGGCACATACCGTACCTACTCCGTGCTCACCACGACGCACCAACGACGACTCGCCGCTACCCACATACCACGAAGCACTTATCCAACGCATGAGCACCCAACAGCGCGAACCACCAACCGCACGACTCACAGAGGCAGCGCCTACTAGCCCTACGCCTACGAAGAGCACCCGCAGCAATACGAAAAGCTCGTTCTCGAAAAGACGCACAGCTCCCGCACCACATAACCAGCGATACGCTACAACGAACACGCCCGCCAGTAACTACGCACAGGCTCTACGTTCACTGTACTTCGACACACCTCCATCAGCAGACTCCACCCTGGACACCGACGAAACTTACGAACCACAACCTTACATCAACACCCACGATACATACCACTCACAACCTTACATACCAAGATACGTAACTACACCTGCTCTCGTCACGCCACACGTCTCGACGAGCACCGACGAAACATACGAACCACAACCGTACCAACCACCTAACCTCATTAACATCTCACCCAACACGAACCGACGTTCAAGCATAAACTCCAACGACACGTACCTCCAACGACCATATTCTTCAAACCACGAGACTTCTCCCGCGCACACGACCCGACACTCGTCTACGAACACCGACAGGACATACGAACCACAACCATACCTACTAACTAGCCGCACACAAGCCATCAGCATTTCACCCAACACGGACAAACGTTCAAGCACCAACTCCAGTGACACGTACCTCCCACGGCCATACCTTTCAAACCACGAGACTACACCCGTGCGCACGACCCGACAATCGTCAACGAACACCGACAGAACATACGAACCACAACCACTACCAACTAACCGCGCACAAGCCATCAGCATCTCACCCGACACGGTCCAACGTTCAAGCATCAACTCCAGCGACACGTACCTCCCACGACCATATCTTCCAAACCGCAAGACTGCACCCGCACGCACAGCCCGACACATGTCTACGAACACCGACAGAGCATACGAACCACAACCATATCTACCAACTAGCAGCGCAGAAACCATCCGCATCTCACCCTACACGAAGCAACCCTCAACCACAAGCTCCTGCGACACATACTTCCCACAACCATATGTTTCAAACTACGCCCACTCGGACCAACACTCTTTCACGAACTCCGAAAGAACTTACAAACCGCGACCGTACTTACCACCCTTCCACGCACAAGACACCAGCATTTCACCCAACTTAGACCAGACCTCATCCCACAGCTCTTACGACACTTACCACCCACACCCCTACGTCCCAAACCACAAAACCACACCCCCCAGCAGGACGCGGCATTTAACTCCAGGTACCGACAAAACATATAAACTACAACCGCACGTACCGCACGCCTGTCAAAGGGTCATCAGCATATCGCCTTGCACAGATCAACCCCCACTGCTCAACTCACAAGACAATTACTCCCCACGACCTTTTACTCCCAACTTCGAAATCACACACCCGCACTCAGCGCAGCACGCAGCACCGGGCATCGTTGAAACATACGAAACGTACGTAGCGCCCACCCCCACAAGTAGTAACTTCCCAGCCGACTTCCAACACGACGTCTCATACACCGAACGCATCCCAAACATCCCACGGCCACACATGCCGTACTACGGGTCTCCCACCCCTGCCACGATGAGACGTCCCACCTCCATCCTCAACGAAACGTACAAGCCACGACACCAACCACACATCGACTACCCAACACCCGACATTCATCGACGCTACCCACAACAATCCGCACTCCCTCCAGCAGTGCCGACCATCACACTCCGAACTATACCTCCCCCAACCCTCCACACACCTCCGAAACTAACTAACACACGACCCACTACGGCATTCCTACTCCCACCCACACAATACGGTCTCCGACATCCACCACCAACGCTGAATACACTCGTACTCCCTTCACACCAACCTTATACATCACAACCGAACAAACTACACCAAAACCTCACATTCAAACCACCACAAGACGTACGGACCACACAACACAGCACACCAACACAAGAGAACCCCCGACCAGTCACCCACCTCAACGACACACACTTGAAGTACAAGCTCAAACAGAACGCCATCGACCCAAAAGAAGCAGACCGTCCAGAATTTAAGCGAAACCCGTTCCTCACATGCTTTCGCACTAAAGCGAAATACAATTACGGGAAACAGTTCTGGGCCGCGTATGACACCAAACGACGAGAAGCGCAGGTCGTGTTCTTCACCAAACAACACAAGCAGCTACACAAGGGATGGAAGAACCAGCAGACCGACAAACCAGCACACTCCGACCAAGGAGTAGTCTACGCCCTTATAGACGAACGCGGAAACGTCAAATACGTCGGGCAAACCAAAGGTACCGCTGAGGATCGTCTGAAATCCCACTGGTATCAACGCCGCAACAACACACCCATCGCCAAAGCTCTTCTGAAACGGGACTTTCCCCTCTACGCGATACCGCTCGAGAAAGTTCCAATCAACGAGCACGCCACAAACGACGAATTCCGGAGACAGGCACTTCCGAGAGAGAACTGGTGGATTTCACACTTCCAACCCACATACAACGTCCAACGACATATCAGAAACGCCACTACACGCCCCAGGAAAAGCAGAAAACGTTCCAATCAACGCCACGAACGAACGAAAAACGCACCAAAAGTCGAAAAGTGGGCATGGTTGGAAGACGGAAAACTGCGGATCAACCTCACTACCGAAGCACGAGCATTCTCAATCAGGAGCCAACTACACCACCTGGTAAACCTCAGCGACAAAGACCTCACCGGCTACAACTTCGACCTTATGGGACGCACACGGATCAAGCGGCTTCTTAACTGGCTAATCGCACACGCACCTCGCACCAATTTGCCACCTACCGTCACAGCACTCGAAAAAAGCCTAAAAGATCGACTCGGGGAGATAACACTCAACAAAGTAATAAAAGACGACGGAGCACCAGCAAGGCTCATAATCACACACGGCAGTGAACACATCAACTCGCTACGTTTACACGACATCCTACAACAACCGGCGATTAAACGCGCTTGCCCAAAAGAAGAGATACTACAGCGCACCAAAATCTCTTTCCGACTGAACCCCCCACTCTATCTTAGGCTACAAAACGTAACACAGATCAGCAAGGAACTGCCTGACATACCACTCCCTAAACCAGAGCACTGCGCATGTCACAGATACAACTCCGGAAAAACGATCAACGGCCACGCCATAGGCTTCCTCTCAGCAATTACGAAAGAAAACGGGCTTTCGGAAATCGTCAGCAGAGGCAGAAAGTACAGATGCTACCAGAGCCACCACGCTCTGACCGAAACGCTACACGAGGCAATAGAGGAGTACGTACAGACATACTACCCCGCAGGCAGTGACACAACCTCATTCGAAACGGAGCTCAAAGCCGAAATATCACGAAGAATGGCGGCTCTACCACCTTCAGACGACGAGAAATTGAATACAAAGGCCACAGCCGAACTAGCTGTCATTAAACAACACCTGGTCATCTTACCAGTAGACAAAACAACGCACGATTTTGGATACTGTTGCAAAGCCCAATACACACACGCGCTACGACAACAACTCGACGCAAACGAAACATACGAGAAACAAACGATCACAAAAACAGAAGTAGAGAGCAACCACAAACGTATAATGGCAGAGCTCGACCTACCGTTCCACAAGGGACTACCACACCTCTACGGCTCCATAAAATTACACAAAGCAGAACCATCTTTCCGTTGGATAGCCGGTGTCGCCGCAGAAAAAAACAAAAAGCACCGCAACACAAAACGCGAGGCACCCAAAGCAACCCTCACAAATGCCCACCTCGAACTATCAGGCCTATTGAAAAGCGTGATGAAAGCCCTCAAACGAAAAGACGAACTCAACTTCCGCCGTACAGGAATCAAACGTGTATGGTTTACAGAAGGACCAGACGACATCACCCTGCACATAAAGCAGAACCTCACCCGCCTCCGATACAAAATCCCAACTACACACGACTTCGAGGACATGTACACAAGGCTACCTCAGGACAAGATAGTGGAAGAAGTATGCGAAGCGATCGAAGAAGCTTTCGAATTCGAAGAACAGAACGGCAACCCTAACCTAACACGTGGAGCGAAACAGAAAGGCAAGAAAACCTTCACCTTCAGTCGGCAGACGAACGACACGAAGCGCGCATACTCCAGAGAAGCAGTCAAAGAACTACTTGCAATCATTATCGGTAACAGCTACATAGCACAAGGCGATCAAGTACTCAGGCAGACCGACGGCATACCTATGGGCGGTAATGCTAGCTCGGATATAGCAAACCTTTTCTGCTATCGGATCGAGAAAGCATACGTAGACAGCCTCGTAGATGAAGGAAAGATCGAAGAAGCGAAGGCACACGCACACACCTACCGCTTCATCGACGACTTCCTCAACTTCGGGACCACACCACCACCGCAGCACCTTTACAACATGCGGTACAAAAACACAACTACAGCACACGACGACGTAGTATTTCTCGGAGTCCGGATACGCGTCGAACGTCCGGATCCTCCCCACGCACCGCACATCCGCCTCACAATACAACCGAAAAACTACGGGACCCGCTATACCCACCATTTAACAACGGCTCCCAAGGCGCAAGCGAGCGGGATTTTCAAGGGCTCGCTGATACGAGCAATCCGACAAACGAACCACCTACAAGACCTGCGTGTAGAAATACAGAGGAGCGTATATGCCATGATCGACAGAGGTCACAACCCACGGGTACTATACGCACCCTGGAACGCATGGCTCACAGAGGAATTCGGCAACCTGCCACGACTCCACAGCCAGCTCAAGCCGTTCCTTGGATTCTGCGTAGCCCGGCACAAAAAACGCCAACCACGCATCAACGAACCGGAGTTCGCCGGCAAACACAGGCCAACCAACTTCTTCCCGGCCCACTTACCGAGCGAATCACCATCCTCCGTTGACTCTCCATCACAACCCACACCCGAATTAACCGTCACGGAACGAGTAGCCAGCCTCGTTGCAACCATCACCATCGCCGCAGCAGTAGCAGCCAAAACGAAGCGGAAACACCCACAGCAACTTCACAAATACACGACAAGAAACTCTTGCTTCCTGCAAGCGTCGCTAAACCTCATAGCAGCGACACACTTGTCAAATCAAATACGCAAGTACAACGACTGTCCACAACACCAAACAGGCCCATGCACACAAGACGTGAACGAATGGATAAGCGGCAGGAAAACCCAAAACGTCGTCCAAAGGCTCTTCGAGCACATGGGCACACACCTCGGCGACGGAGAACAACACGACCTAGAAGAAGCCTTACTTCAACTACTCGCTGCGATAGCGAACGAAAACGAAGAACACCGCACGTGCCAACCAAACTGCAGCGACGCCTTCAACGAATTATTACACCTACAGACGACAACAATCCATTGCAACAACTGCGGCTACATCAAAACAGAAGATCAACCCTACAGCATGACAATCCTCGCAATACAGGCCAGCACCGCTCAAGGATGTCTGGACAGTTTCTGCAAGAAAAGCACCCCCAAAGATTACAGATGTGACAAGTGCAAAAAGACAAAGACAGCAGAAACGCAAACCAGTATCCGAGCAGCACAAGACACATTACTACTGTGTCTTAGACGGAACGAGTTCGCAAACGAAAATCGAACCCCGGTGGCAGCTGATCCCACCCTCAACATTCCGGACCACGAACACAAATACGAACTCCAAGCCGTTATAACACACACAGGAAGAGAGAACGCCGGCCACTACACCATCCACAAACGTAACCGCACCCCTTTCACAGACCAAAACTGGACACATTACAACAACGAAACCACCTCACACTCCCGGGAACCTACGTACACAGACAACGCCACGTACATGTTCCTGTACACGAAAGAAGACACCACCGACACAGACCCTACACAAACACTCGAACTGCTCGAAGAATTGCGAGGGGACACCCCTACCTCAGACGACGAGACCTCATCCGAAGAAACAACACAGCATGAAGGAACGCTGATTTGGGCATGCCCAGCCTGCAAAGCAACTACCACGGACGCAGGCAACAAGTTCAAAGGCGCCAAAGGCCTCCGTACACACATGCTTCACTGCAAAGAGATGACTCTA